>OVAU01001730.1:131-14014 GCA_900406315.1 Biscutella laevigata subsp. laevigata
TTTTAAATTTTAGCAAAACGACGTAGTTTTGATTTTTTTTTTTTTGACACACGTAGTTTTGATGTTTATACATGGATAAATTTTAGCAAAAGATAATTTAGATTATACAAATAAAATACTTTTAAATATAAGAAATTAAAAATAAACCCTCGCATTGTGCGGGTAATTTCCTAGCAATAAATAATAATTCATAAAAACTGAAATTCTTTCTAAAATATTATAATTTGTATATTTAGAAATTATATTGTTTTTATGGATAACAGTTCAAAAAATTGAAAAAAAATTGTTTAAAATTACAATGAAATTTTGTATTTTTAAAAATTATTTTAATTTGTTAGATAATAATTCACAAAACACCAATAAATCCTCTTTTCTTTCTACTTGTCTCCTTCGTATTAAAAATCCCTCGATGCTTCTTCATTTCTATGGCGAAAGCATTCGCGACACAAATCTATAGAGTGAAAACTATTCATTAGAGAAGAAACCTATAGAGTGAAAACTATGCGTTAGAGAAGAAACCTTTCAAGTTGCAACTTTCAAGACACAAATTACTCTGAGGGTCTTAAACTGGGAAAAGTTGTTTTTGTGGTCATTACAAATTTCAAGAAAATAAAAGTTGTATCCAAAAAAAGAGCTGAAGCCTGAATACATTAGCAAGCAGTCTCCTATGAAGCTTGTACAAATATAATGACGATAAGAAGAAACTATGTAGATGAACAAAACAATGACGATCAATAGGTTGAACTGTAATGGCTTAAGCTGGTTAAGATGACCACTCTGCTCTTATCTCTTGTGGCAAAAGCACACAAGCTTTGCTTTTCCTTGACTGATGCTTACTCCCTAGAGAAATCCTCCACCAGTCCAAGCATTGTCTGATTTCCCATTGTGCCCTACAGATTTCTTATCGCCTGCACTTTGATAGTAATCATCATCATCTTTAGCATCATTATCATCCCAACCAGCCCACCCATCATCATCATCATCTTTAGAAGTTGACACCTTTGGTGCTGCTTCCTTTTTGGTATCGTTCTCTTCTCCCCAGTCATCCCAAGAACTCGAGTTACGATAGTTGTTTTGGTAACCACTTGATGATGATGATTGTGAGCCTCCAAAAGATGTGTTTGATGCTTTGTTCTGGTAGAAACCATTGCCTTCGGTTTTATTCTGCTGATTCCAGGTTGATGTTTCTTCTTTAGTGAACTCTTCAACCTTTTGTGTGGCAATTGCCATTACTCCTTTCATGATACCCCATGTCCTCTGCCCTATCTCTGTTGTCTTATTCGCAACAACATTAACAGTCTCGCTGACCGTTTGATCTAAGCCACCTTCTTTCACCTGCAATGATCAAAGATAACTTTATCTCACTCTCTTTCCCAACCAAGATTTTGTTTCTAGCAGTATAGAGAGCACTCCGCATCATGCTCCATGCTAAGTCTAAGTGGATCTACTAGTCACTATTAGAAGATTATGCAGCTAAACATGAGACTAATTCTTGTGCATAACGATGTAAAAATGGTATAGCCTAAAAACATCGAAGCATTGAGCCACTTAAATACCAAGCATCTAGTCAAGATTTCAATATGAACGAAGATGAATAAGGAATAAGGAGACTACAGATTGTTGCCAAAAAGTGTGTCTAGACATAGAACCAAATGTAGCTTTCAAGAGTAACTCATTACAACTCAAAGCCAAATCAAGTACAAGATATAACATAATGGTAAAAGAAGTACCTTGGAAGTGAACTCCATGGTTCCTGTCTGAACAACATTCGCAGCTGATTGAGCAGCCAGAGACAATCTTCCGAACCCCTATTTGTACATATGATTACAATCGAATGGATAGAGAGAAATCACTCAAAAACTAATCACTCTCAAAAGTATCCAATTTACCTCAGACATGACAGAGAACACATCACCCTGTTGATTGTTTCTTGGAGCTGGGCCGGGGCTAGATCCGAATCCCACATACTTGCCGCCTTGCGAAGGAGGAAGACCCTCAGGCTTAGACTCATTCTCCGCAATCCTCCTCGCGAAAAAACTCTCCTTATTCGCAGCAGAAGCCTCCAGCTGAGACCGCGAGTAGATATCCTCCGATGACTTCGACTTCGCCACTGCACCGCGGGCACCCGATGCCCTAAAATCACTCGCCGATTGGTTCCTCCTCATATCAGTAGAAGGTTTGAAGGAATCCTCGGTGTCCCAATTATCCCATCCTCCATTGTTTCCACTACCGGAATCCCTACCGCCCTGCGACAGCGGAGGCTTCTTCTTATTCATCCCACCAACCGATTCCTTGACAACCGGCGGATCCCTCCACTGTCTTCCCTCAGCTAAAGCCTGGATCCGATCGCGATACACAGAGCAGGCATTGGAATTGTATTTGGAGACGATATCAGTCTCCTTAGAGATCCCGTAGTTAGCGAGAAATTTGTTGAGACGCTCGTTGCCGCCGGCTTCCATTTTCTTGATCTGGATCTCAGACCACGAATCCATAGTAACAGATCGGACGAAGGAGATGTGAACACCTAAGCCTCGGTGTTTCCCGGAGCACTCCAAACACATAAAGATACCGTAAGAAACCGATGCCCATTGTGGATTCTTCTGAGAGCAATCGACACATACCTTGTTCTCAGGCTGAGATTGGAGCGCTCGTAATCGCCCCGCCGCCGCCATAGATTAGATCTGATTGTTGATCCGACCCGAACAGATCTGGTCAAGATCCAGATTCTAAGACAGATACGTTTCTTCGCTCGCTCTTTTTGCTAATTAGTGACTTTGTATTTTTTTTGTGCGTGTTTTTGGCACGTGCGAGTTTCGCGGCAGCTTCAGTCAAAACTCAAAACATTTTATTGGGCTTCCTAATTTGTGAACAAAAGGAAACATAAGTTTCATCAATTTTCTTCACTTTGATCTGTACTGCGAGAGAAATATAACAGCCATTAACGAATCCCATTTAAGTTTGATTGCAAAACTTAACTTGATCTAGATCATCTACATGACCAAAAGAGCTTAGTGAATTTTGGAAATCTTAGAACATTTGAAATTTAATTTCTAGCCATTGAAGTGCGAAGTAATTTATCATGTTCAAGACGACGAACGATGAATTCGTCTCGATTCAAATGAATGCTAAACTTCAATGGAAGCAAAATAGATAATCAATTTGGAAACAAGTAAATGACGAAAGCTTTTTTCATTCAATCCAATTCACTAAAAACTTAGCAACGAAACAACAACTGAGATATTGTAATTCCCAAATTAACAAACCCTAAAGCAACAAGACGATTTACATAACTCCGATTCTTCCCTCAACCTCCGAATCCGTAAAGAGTTCGTCCCTGTCTCTTCAAAGCATAAACAACATCCATCGCCGTAACAGTCTTCCGGCGAGCGTGCTCAGTGTAAGTAACGGCATCACGAATCACATTCTCGAGAAAGATCTTAAGAACGCCACGAGTCTCCTCATAGATCAAACCGCTTATACGCTTCACACCACCTCTTCTTGCTAAACGACGAATCGCAGGCTTAGTAATCCCCTGGATATTGTCTCGGAGAACCTTCCTGTGCCTCTTTGCTCCTCCCTTTCCCAATCCCTTTCCTCCTTTTCCTCTTCCAGACATTTTTCTTCTCTGAAGAAACTCAAATTAATTCCACACGTGTAAATGAGACTGCGATGTGTAGATCAACGAAGGTGAGAGAGTTTATATAGGAGCGATACATCTTTTGTGTTTTCTGTTTTTACTTTTAAGGAGTAATATAATCCGTTAGATTGTTTTTTAATCTACGGTTGTTAGTATCGATCCTTGTGATTTTAATTTATTGGCTAGCGCTTACGAAAGTAACATATTGGCCGTTGGATCTACTTTCATCCGTCTCATTTTGGATATTGAACCTAAACCGTAGATTGTCAGGATATAAAACGGCATCGTAGAGTTGTAACCGGGAAAATGAAGAAAAAGGCGCGGGAAAATTGAGGCTGCATCTTATTATCGTTAGGTCAAAATATAGTTCCTTCGGATGTTACATCTTCTCGTAGGAGCCTCGCTGACAGAATCTTCCTAACTTTGAATCCTAGATTTGCCGGACTTTCTGCTCTTATTCGGTTTAGAGTCCTCAGTCTGTGAAGGTAAATGCAACTTGTTTTTGAGAATCAGTTGCTGAAATATCATTAATTTAAAGAACGAGATTGTTTTAGTTTATTTTGTAGTCTTAGCTTCATTATTAGGTTGGTATAGGTTATTGATTTACCATTCAGTCGCAAGGAACGATGCTAGTTTGAGTACCTTCAGTTAATTTTGTTTACCAGAATTTTCAATTGAAGTTAAATATTTGGGTTAATTAAACTAATCCTCTTTAGAAATTCATTTTTTTTTCTTTTTCTTGGTACATTAGTTTGTTAATTGAGAATTCAAGTTTTTCGGATGAACTATATTTTGAATGAATTGGTCTGTTGCTAGTTTAGAATTCGGTGATATGCTATTATTTCTTGTGTTTCAGGAGATTCTTTTCTACTTAGGAATTCAGTTAAGGTGTTATTTATTTTTTTCCACGACAATGGAGGATATCGACAACATAGAAGAAGATGAATGTGGTTTCTCAAGAAACTACTTTCTGGCGAAAGAATTGGGTGGGTCGAGCAGAAAGCGGTCAGCCCACAAGCTCTGTGACATTCATATTGTTGATGAGCAGGTGATTTGGATATTCTCTCCAAAATTATGTTGTGGTCGTAAATGCTTTCCTTGACATGTTGGATAGATAAACATTCTGTGTTTCAGGAGCTTAGAGAAACAGCATCTAATATCGAGATGAAGCACGCTAAAGAGATTTCTGAACTCCTGAACGAATACAAGACTATGTACCCAAAGTGGGTCTTTGAGCTCAGGTGTGAAAAGCTCTTGCTTTAAACAACAAGTATATGCTCCTCTTTCCTATATACATTGATCTTAGAAGTTCAAACCTGTATAGTATAAACTATTCATAGCAATATAACAAAGATCTATCTATACTAAAAACATTGATCACCTTCTCCTGTACTTCTCCACTCATAGTTAGACATATATGTTCCAACTAAGTCAGCATACTTCTCTGTGTAATCATTTCATTTTGTTGTTTGACTTTTTTCCAGGTGTGGCTTTGGCCTTCTAATGTATGGCTTTGGATCTAAAAAATCGTTACTTGAAGATTTCGCTTCTGTTTCTTTGACTGAGTACTCCGTTATGGTCATCAATGGCTACCTCCCTTCGGTAAATCTAAAACAGGTACTCTTTTGTCAGCTTGTGTGCATTTATACTTTCTCCGGCACAGCTCTATGTTTGAAAAGAAGTTAGTTATATGAATAACAGTCTTCTTTTGTTTGTTGCAAAATCAGGTTCTTGTAGCATTGGCTG
The DNA here is from genome assembly GCA_900406315.1 of Biscutella laevigata subsp. laevigata. Classification (NCBI taxonomy): domain Eukaryota; kingdom Viridiplantae; phylum Streptophyta; class Magnoliopsida; order Brassicales; family Brassicaceae; genus Biscutella; species Biscutella laevigata. Next base: position 5,515 of record OVAU01001730.1, read on the forward strand.
AACTTCTGTCCGAGCTGTTGAAATGTAGAAGAAAGAGTTCTGGGAGCTTGTCTAAAGGTCAAGAAACATTTCCTTCACGCTCCATCGATGATATGCTTTCCTTTTTACATGACCCACAATCCGAAGACAAAGACTGCTTCATATGCGTTGTCGTTCATAACGTTGACGGCCCTGCTTTAAGGGATTCCGAATCACAGCAAACTCTTGCCCGGCTTGCTTCCTGTTCACACATACGCATTGTTGCCTCTATCGACCATGTCAACGCTCCATTATGTAAGCATCATTCCCCATCCCTCTCTATTTTTCTCTCTTGCTGATATATCATCATAGCTGAGTTCTATTGTAGTTATTTCTGCTTACTGCTATTTGTCAAAGAATATTAAGACTATCTCTTTGACCTTGGGCAATTTTACAATATCCATTGGCAGTGTGGGACAAGAAAATGGTGCACACACAGTTTAATTGGTTATGGCACCACGTTCCAACATTTACACCATACAAGGTCGAAGGCGTATTCTTTCCGTTGATTCTTGCACAGGGAAGCACATCCCAAACCGCCAAAACAGCAGCCATTGTTTTACAGAGTTTAACACCAAACGCTCAAAACGTCTTCAAGATTCTTGCGGAGTATCAACTTTCTCACCCAGATGAAGATGGCATGCCCACTGATGATCTGTATTCAGCCTCTCGTGAACGCTTCTTTGTGAGCAGTCGAGTGACTTTGAACTCTCATCTCGTAGAATTTAAAGACCATGAACTGGTTAAGACCAAGAGAAACTCCGATGGTCAAGAGTGTTTGAATATACCTCTCTCCTCGGATGCACTTCGACAGCTGCTACTTGATCTCAGTCAATAACCTCAACTGTATCTAAATCTCTGTTGTAGGATTCGTTTCTTTTACTACATGAACTTGCTTTTACTGTTAAATTGGTTACACATTTTACTTAATGGTATAGTCAGCACGCAAAACAATCTACGTCTAAGGTTGATTCCAACGCAACGTACACAAGATTGCAATGTGATTAAAAAAAGAAGATTCCATTAAAACAGTGAAAACGCCTATATGTCAGTGGCCAACATCAATGAGATATGACTCCTATAAACTTCTACAAATGAGAAAACTGAATGTTTCTCCTTTTATGTTAACATAAGATCATTTCCACCGAGATTAGGACGGAGACACACCCGCACCTCATGCTCCTCAGGACCAGCTCTTAGTTTCGGGGCAAGTATCTCAAGAACCGAACCAGGTCCATCGTAATATGCTTCGATGTTTGCATCTTCTGGGATTCGGGTTGATAAAGAGATCTCTCTGACAAATTCTCCTGGTGGGGAGTGCTCGGAGGCTAGATCAGTCAACATGAATGTCCTATCATGTCTCTTGATGAAAGGTATGCGTGAAGTGCTGACGCATGAAACTTTTATGATCCCGTGAGTGAGAGTGTTCCTCCATGTGACTTTAACGCTGTTCAAATCCACAAAAGGAAGGCTTATTATTATCAAGTAGCCTTCATCGTCCTCGTATATCGTTTTTGCAGCAGTAACAGGTCCATACACGTTTTTCATGGCCCCGGTAAAGTCGTTTGACCAAGTCGGTAACTGGTTCTGGTGAGCTTCAATAACAGGAGGTAGCGGGTTAACGGTTAAGCAACACTCCTCCTCATGGATCCCATTTGAGAACAAGTCCTTCCTCCTCTTGTGGCTCGAGGGAGATAGATCAGTTGCTTCTCCATTGGTATGGCTGGATGGTTGAGTTGAGAGATTGAGACCCGAGCCATTGAGTAATTTCTTAGAGAGGCTTGCAGAAGGATTTTTCAAAGAAGGTGTAGGCCTCTCGAGCTCAAAGTCAGTGTTGGGGAGATTTCTCCAGGAACCAAAGTCGCTAGCTTCAGGTGGAATAGTGAAATTCAAATCCCGACCTGTAAGCTCCATCCACCTTTTCCTCTCTTCCTCGTCAAGACAGGTAAGGTTTGGCAAAGGAACAATGTCAATCCCGTGAACACACTGAGGATTTGACAAACCTCTGTAGTGCTTCCTTTGCATTCTATGAGACCTCACAAATCCTTTTTCAACACTAAATGGAAACAGACGATCCCCTTGTCTAGAATGTCCATTCATGTAACTCCTCAACTGCATCTTCCCAAGCGCATTCTCAGGTCTTTCCTTAAAAACCCACATGTACATGTTCTCCATATCGTGCTGAACTAGAAACACATCAAGCTTCAAATCTGACTTGTCAAAGCCAGATATCCCGTTGCTATCCCTGACGATTTTCGCCTTGGATTTCTCGTTTAAAGCAGGCTTGAAGTAGAAACTGAAGAAGAACCAAGCACCCCAGATACTATCAACCCGTTTAGCACATTTTCGTCCAACCTTGGGCATAACACTCATGTAATTCTCAGTCTCGTATGCTTGTGAACCTAACCCGACATCTAAAATGTCGCAAGAATCCAGGTTCCAAGGCTGTGGAGGAGGACTTCGCTCAGCCGAGAGAGGCAAATTGATATCAGGAGGGCCAGAGAGTAGAGATTGCCGGTTATTCATCTCCAGATCAAGCTCCTCGTGAGACGAAGCACTCGAATCCATGGACAAGAGAGTCGAAGGATGATGATTCTCCATCTTCAGGACGTTAAAACCAAGTATCTACCAATTCAGGTCAAAACCAGAGAAGAATCTCATCTCCAATAGCCATAATAACACTTGCAATTCTCATCTTCCTCACCTCAAAGATTAAAAAAACTGCTAAATAGTACCTCCCCTTATCTCCAAAAGTATCAATCAAACTCTAAACCCCTAAATTCCCAATTTGACGAGCCAAAGCTGAAATCTCCAACCCCTAATCGTGAAATTGAAACAACAGGAAGCTTCCCCAACTATTCCGAGATACTAATGAATCACCACATAACTTCACCGTTTCTCAGATTATCAAAACACCCACGAAGTCGAATCTGAAACTGGATTATCCCTTGTGATCGAATCTATAAGCTCAAATAAACCCAGAAAGAGGACAAGCTAAGACGAGCACGACGCATATATTATCGTCATCATCGTTACTCATAAGCTAATTTCACAACAAATCTCAATTTCTCTTCTTCCTCTTGTTTCTAGAGAGAGAGAGATACGGAACGGAGTAAACGCCTGCCCTGGATGCAACCCTGGAAAGTTTCCGCCGTTAGTTAACGGTGACGATGAATGTTTAATAGCCGCTTCTTTCTTATATATACACACATCGTCATTTAATTTTTTTCTTTACGCTGGTAAAAACCAAAAAAATCAAGGATTTGAGTTATTGTAATTAGTCCTCGGATTTTATGGAAAGAACCGAACCAAAATTTCGGAATCGGGTCGAATTCGGATATGTGAAAATATTTGAATGGATTACGAGTTAGATTTCTATGGATATTGGATTGGATAAAAACTGAATATTCATTAATATCCGAAATTATTTGCATAGACAACATAAACCTTTGCAAAATCGATTTTTCGGATTTTATTTCGGACTTTTCCGGATTTTTCCAGATTTTTCAAATTTTTTAAATTTTGGTTCTTCGAATTTTTTTATTTTGATTACATTTCATTCAACTCGAGTCGGTTATTCGATCCCTATCTGATCTGAATCCGATTCAAATTAATTCAAAAAATATTTCATATATTTTTTGGATTCAACATCAATATCTGTTATTCGATCTGAACAGATGAGATTCTAACCATAATTGAATCGATATTGGTTTGAATCTCATATGCATTTTAAAACTCAAATCTGAAATCAAAAATATCTGAAATCCGAAATGTGAAATATCCGATCTAATCATCCGAAATTCGAGTACTAGTTTAGTTGTAATAACACTTTTTTAGTTCAGATCGTCATAGTGAATCGGGTGAATCGGTTTAGATTGAGTCTTTTCGGTTCTGAATCGTTCGAGAGTATATGCATGATTGTAAGCGTGTTTTAAAAGTGGTTGCGTTATGTTAGCCACTCCTCCACGCCCATCAAACTTATTTACCTTTTAGATTACACGTGCGAAATAATAAAACATGGGCTCGCGTTATAACGCTCTACAATGAAGAGTTGTCGGCCGCGTTATGTTCTAACAAATAATTGTTTTATTTAAAAACCTCTTTTTGTTAGTAATTTGACTGGCGATATATATATAATCTTAATTAAATAAATAATTTGTCATAGTAGAAATAAAATAATTATTAAAGTACAAAATGTTAATTTGGATCATAGTTGCGTTAGATTTTAATATAAAGTTAGATTTTAACCCATGATCAATATAATCTAATTATTTTAAATTCTGAAAATTATTATTCCGAAAATTTTGATATTGAAATATTCCAAATTAATATAATACTTCCTAAAATTTCATTTGAAATTTGAATATTTTAATCACCAAAAATTTGAATATAAATTTTACTAAATTTACTCTTTGAATGATACCTAAGCTAAGTGAGTTTTCAATTAATATATATATGATGATAGAAATTTAAATATTTTAAAATTTAAAATACTGAATTAATAATAAATAATTGTAATTAACTAAAACTAAATATTTTAAATTAATTAAACAGTTTTTAGTTATTGTTTTAATTTTCCGAATTTTATTTGAATTTTTGGTTGTTTTTTATTTTTTGAATTTTTATGAAATTTTTTATTTTAATAATTAAATAAATAATTTTATTTTTAAAACATAATTCTACATTCCTCCTTTTGGCTAACAGCTCACAGCTTTCGTTCCCAGCTTCTACTCTCAGCTCTCAGCTTCAGCTCACAGCTCCCAGCCCCCACTCCCAGCCCCCACTCCCAACTGTTTACAGCTCACAGCTTCCACTCCACTCTACCAATCACGCCTTATGTATGCCACATATTCAAATCCGGTTCATGTCGGTCCAGTAGAAACTCTACCACCCTGGATTTAATTCGGGTCTAATTTGAATTCAAACTATTCAAATTATTCATATATAAAAACTAGTTAACTGTGAACGAACTTTTCATAAAAATACAAAATATTATTCACTTTTCGAAAATATATGTCCAAAATTTTCAAATACTAATTTTTCTGTATTTTATTATTTAGTGTAAACATAGCTTATATAGTATAAACAGGGTCGGTCCTTCACATTTTATATATATATATATATATATATTTATAATTATATTTATATACTTTGCACACACAAAATAATATTATCAATAATATATACACTAAAATAAAAAATAATTTTTAACTCCCATTTCATCATCAAATTCCCATTTCATATTCCATTTACATCATAAAATAACAATTAATTATTTGAAATTCAAAAATACAAAAATAAAACTAATAAACAAAAAAATACAAATACCTTTGATAGATATTAAATGTGATGTTAATATTTACAGAAAAACTTGTAGTAGAAAGGAGACAGATTTTAGAGAAATTACTATAAAATAGGAAAATGTTGTTTTAGAAAAAAAAATTATGAAAAAAGCAAAAGAAAACAGATGTTTTTTCAAAAGTTGATGTGCAGAAAGGAAATAGTTAGTGTAAAAAAAAAAGAAAACTAATTTACCGTGGGCCAGATCTATATATTTTAAAAACAATAGATGACCCATGACAAAAGAAAATGACCTAATAATTTTAAAATTGTGGCCCAATTATTTTTGGTTTTCTGGGAGGCCTGAAGCAGATGTTTCTCCCGCCTTATACATGGGTCGGGCCTGAGTATAAATACGATTTATTTTTCTTTGTATTTTGATAACTTATATATTGGTTCGGTTTTCAATTTGATCTAGACTCGGTTTCGATTTTGTGTAAAGAATCTAAAACCCATATTGAATAAATATGAAAAATGTGCTTCGTTTTGGTATATCTGATAGCTGTTGGAATGCAATATTTTGGTGCTTTTTGCTGTTTCAGATATATTGCATATCATTCTCATATATTGCCTCGTTACCTGAACTTTACTGCGCACACAAGCAACATCGATTGTGAAGAGTGAAGGAGCTAATATTGTGTATACATACCTGGAATGTTTATCAATCCTGGCTCTTACCAGTCGATGAAATCCGGTGAGCTTCTAGGCTAAAGAACGAAGAGATCTTTGCCTGCTTCATTCATACATTTCATGGGTAAAACTCTTGTAATTTTCCGGCGCGCCAAAATAAGGCGAATCAAACCCGAAATTTGAAATAGTTTCGTAAACATAAATATTTAATATTTACTATTTTTTAATATTTGATATTGTTTAGATGTTTGATATTAATTTTTCATATATTAATGAATATTGTTTAAATAATTATGTCTATTAATATTACTAGTATTTTTTATTGAAATTACCGAGATCCAAACTGAATTAAAGAGGATATGAAAGTATTTTGATACACTCGAACTCATGAAGATCTGAATCGAACCTAACATCAGGTATTCCCGAAGTCCGAGTGATTTGAACTGAACTAAATTTGAAAAATAAAATTAATCAAATAAATCTTCTAAGCATCAACTCGAAATCCAAAAAATAAAAAAATCCGAATGGACTCAACTACCCAAACCCGCTAATATATACATAAATGCACTCAATCCAATGAACAAATACTTAGAATATGCAAAGCTTAGTTTTGTTTGCCGTTCGTAGTTTTACTAGGTGAGCCATATAGAATCTATGGAAATCTATGGGGGAATGTTTGCGTGGAAGGTGAAACCTTAGAAAAGAAACCTCGGAAAATGGAACCGAAGACTCAAACATCAACATAACACGCGGTTCGAGGGAGCGTGAGGATCAATTAAGAGATATTGCCATGCAGTCTGCAGAGTTAAAGAAGAAGAAAAAGCAAAGAGACAGAGAGAGAGAGAGGGAACATGATGGACCGGTCTCGATGCTTCGACTGGTCGTACAACGACCAAAGCACCAAACTTATTCCCACTTTTGTCCAAATCGATCAATCTCTTTTCTTTTCTTTTCTTTTTTTCAAATCATTATATGATTAACGATCTTATTATAATCATTGTGTAACACCTCGGAATTCGATCAACATAACACTTTTGTCTCTCAAATTCACTCCTATAATATTCTACTCTGATCAATCTACACAGAATCACACCATGTAAATCATTGTTTACGAGAGAAAAATCAGTTATTTAACTTGAATCAAAATATACGAAAATACACTGGTCATTATTTTAAGAGAAAAGGGTTAAATCGATTTACATCGTTGTTTTATTCTTTTTTTTTTCTCTAATTAATAAAGATAACCGAAAAATAAAGATAGTAACTAGAGTCATACCTGCGCGTCTTCGCGTGTTAATTTTTATTTTGTAACTAACCATCATACTTTAGATTATAAAAATAATAGTCTATACCTCTAGGTTATACATGATTTATAATTCGATTTCAAAATTTTATATGAGGAATTAAAATTTTTAACCTATGCATATTTCAACATATGATTAAAAATAAAACATAAATATAAACTTATTTTTAATTTTTAATTTATGCATATTTTAACCAATGATTAATATGTTAACTTTTTATTGATTTTTATTTAATGTACATATATTTGATGAAATTTATAATGCTATAAATCTTAGATTTCAAAATATTGTTTGATATAAAATTAAAAAATTAAGATAATATGTTTTATTTAGACATACTTCAATCTATGACTAAAAATTAAAACGTGATTTTTTAATTAGATAATTTTATTTTCTGTAAATATTAATGATGATGTTTATAGAATATTAAGTTAGTTAGTTTGATATTCGAATATATTACATGAATATATTACGTGAATATGTTAGTTGTTTATAGATTTAATTTAGTTCAAAATCACAAAAAATATGTTTTAATTTAAAATAAAAGAATTGACCTATTCAAACATATTACGTGAATATTTATTATGATTTATTCAAATTTTTTATTTTAATTATGATTAGATATTAAATTACGGTAACGATATAATGAAATGGTTCACTGTGACTTTTTAAGTAGATAAACCCTGTTTTAATAGAATAGATATTTACCCCAAAAAAATAAAGATAGTAATATGTTTTGCCATCCTCTAGACTCATAACAACAATTATACTATGTTGGTCCAGTGATTAAATATAGGGATTGGTTATATTTTGATTCTAATTCGATTTTTCGTATGAAATATGCTTTACGTCATGTATTCAAATTCGATATTAACACATGTAGATTTTAAATCAAAAGAGACTATGAACCGAAAATCTATAAATTTATTGTTGTTATGATAAACATTGAGAGAGACTAAGTTTATTATATATGTTAGAGTTTATTTTTCTAATGCATATAAATCATCTGTCAAGAATATATATTATTTATGAACGATATAAAAATAAATATTAACCCCCCAAAGAATTAGTATCTTGGCGTTGATAAGTTTTTATGAAAGAGTCTAAGTGAAAACCTCCACAAGGCACAAGGTTAAAGCTTATACACTAAGAAAATACACTTATACGCATATCCTCTTATATATTAAAAGAGAAGCATTGGAGGTCAC
>OVAU01001731.1:0-14014 GCA_900406315.1 Biscutella laevigata subsp. laevigata
GGTCGCTGCGGACCGAGTATCTAACTCCTAGGAACAATTCTCAGTCTATCTCTCTCTCCATAGTCTATTCTCTTCTCTCTCTAGCGAGCTCGAAATCGTTTTTTTCCTCCCCCTTTACGTTTGTTACTGTTCCTTATTTATAGGGGTTGATGACCCGGTTCCCTTCTGGAGGGTCCGTATCCTTCACCTCGGATCTCTTTTATTCTTTTGTTGCTGGACCTGTCTTTCTACTTCCTTTAATGGGCCGATTCTTGATCTTGGGCCGGCCTTTGATCTGGTGCAATTCAGGTACCAACAGTAATCGTTGGATTCTAGAAGCATAGAGAGTTGATTGACAAGAACCTCTAATGATTAGTGGGTTGGAGTCGCGAGTAGATCCCTAGCTTTCGTCTTAAGATTTGCAGATTCAGCCATTGCAGTTTCCCGTTAGAGTTTTCGGCTCTCCGTCTCACAAAACAGAGTGGTTGCCTTTATTTAGCACTAGTTATCATTTAGGAGCTTAAACTTTAAATTCCCATGAGAACGAGTCTGAGAGTTTAGTTAACGAGACTTGTCATAGCTATAAAACCGGACACAAAATTTACTTTGTGTTTTTTATTTGTCTTATTTCTTTTATAAGATTTTGAAAGTTCCAGTAGATTTTTGTAACAAGCTTATGGGAACGCAGTTGGTAATTTAAAAGAAACGATCTATTTAATGAATTTGAATGGATTAGAAAAGCCATTGTTATTGGACAAATATACCCATTCTTATTGGATGCGTATTTTTTTTTGTCAATTTTTGTGGGTCATAAATGAGTCCGTCCACTAACCCAAACTCTCACAAATGAGAGGAGCAAATATTCTAATAGGACTCGAAGTCCCGATCTGGTAACAATGATGTCATGTGTTTTATCACTAGACTAACGACACTTGTTTATTAGATGCGTATTTATTTAATTCATTTTAAATACAGTAAAACATTTGTTATTCAACATATATTAATATCCTTCGTTTTTTGAACGTATTCTTATATATAAACTTGAGTAAAACAAACATAAGGTTTCATTCAATGGAAAATATTTGTATATCAAATTTTACTGTTTAGATTATCTCTATGAACATAAGAGATATTATTTTTTTAAAAAAAATTCAGGTTTTATCTAGAGATATATTTAATTAAAATTTTTTATATAAAACGAGAGAAAAATTATAACTTCCTCTTATATATTATAAAAGAAGTGATTGAAGGACATGCAAACCCGTAATTTTTTAAAAGTTTTTTGGTTATTAAAAAAATTAACATCTTAAATTTAAACTTAAACATGTTGTCAAACACTTTTATACTTAATTCTTTTTAATTGATTATTATTTTCTGCGTTGCCAAACAATATTTTTTGATAAAATTTCTTATTAACAATCTTTTATTTTTTGTTAAAATTTCTTTATTTACAATCTTTTATTTTTAAATATTTTCTTTATTTCCAATCTTTTAGTTTTGATAATTATCTGTTTTTTATTTTTAAAATTTAACATCTTAAAACACATTTATATTTAATTATTTTTAATTGATATTATTAATAAACAATATATTATTAGTAAAATTTGAGTTATGTATAATTTAAATAAAACTTAACTTATTCAAAACCATTAAAAAGATATTATTTTCCTTTTCAAAATATTTTTAACAAGTTTTGATTAAAGATATCCAACATTTAAAAATTTCCTTATTTATTTTTTATAATAAAAATTTAAAATCTTAAATCACTTTCTATTTAATTTTTAATTTATTGTTATCATTAAAAATACATCCTAAGTAAAAAAAAAATATGTTATTTATAATTTAAATAAAAGCAGAATTTATACAAAAACATAAGAATATATTATTTTATTTTTAATAAGGCTCGATTAAAATAAGATCCCAAATAAAAAATTAATTTATTATTATTCTATTTAATTATTTTCAATTGATTGATATTATATTCTTATATATTAAAAGCGAAAACACTGGAGAACCCATGCTAAACCCTCAATTAACCTATATTATTTAAAAAATTTAATATTTTAAACTCGTTGTAAAAAAATAAATTTAATTATTTTAACTTATTTTTATTATATATCCAAATCATCATATTTTTCATAAAAATGTCTTTATTTATAATTTAAATAAATACTTCACTTATTCAAAATCACAAAAAATCTTATTTTAGTTTTAAAATTAAAAATAAATTACTCAAATAAAATTCGTATTCTATCTAATATTTTTAATTAAATTATGTTTATTTAAAATTCAATTAAATTACTGTATAAATGCTAAATATTTAAATAACAATCTAAGAAAGTTAAAATTTGAACAAAATGTTTTATGATAACGATAGCCCAAATTTTATCCTAGGATTACATAAACTATTATTTTACCATCCTTTTATTTTGATGATATACAAAACTATAATAATATTTTTAGAATCAGACTTTTTACTTAACCGAACCAAATAAACTGAAACACAACATCTGAACTGAATGTTTGTGACTACTTTACCACTCCAATATATTTGTGACTACTTTGTCACTCGAACCCATTTTTCTCAAAAAATATCGCTTGTGCCATTCGATCATATTTGTGACTACTTTGTCACTTCAACTCATTTCTCTCAATTGCAATGTAGTCGTAATTTGCGAGAACTTTGCCACTGCAACACATTGTGACGACTTTGTCACTCCAACTCATTTTTCTCTAAAATATCGCTTGTAGTCATAATGTAATTCCAAATTTGCGATTACATTTTCACCACATGCGATTTAGGAATAAGTGTAGTCTCAAAATAGTCGCACTTTTTGCGACTATTTTGTGGCTACGATCAATAAATTCAACTCTTTTTGATATTTTAATATATTATACTCTTATGATATATTATAGATACTACTAAGTAAAAAAGTCAATATAAAACTTTAATAATTTCAATGTATTAAACATATTTGTAATTTCAAGAACGGTAAACTAAGCTTGATTGATCTAATGACAAATAGCCATTACAAAGTAAGCAAAACTAGAGTTTAAATAGGATAGAAGGGGTAGGAGATCGAGCTAATGTTCTTTAGGAGAAATAAGAAATTTCCTAAAGCATAATGGCAAATTTTCCATTTTTGTGATGAGAGAATATTGTGTTTATTCATTGTTGAGGCTTAAACAAAGTATTCTAGAAGATTCAAAACAGCTTGCTCAAAGGCGGACCATTTGGGCGGACCATTTGATGAGCTAAATCTTGAGTAGACCGGATTTAAGTGTTGCGATGACAGGCTCGCGGTCTAGTTGTGTTTTATTGGGTTATAGTGTTTGGAATCCTGCGTTCTCATTAAACATAAAAAGACAATTCAAAGGGTCTCACGTCCATATGGCTCTTGCGTCATGTTCTGTCTGGAAGAAGCTCAAACAATCCAATCTCCACCGGCTATAGATCGACTCCTTCGACAACATTTGCAAGAAATTGAATATCTCTTCTACCAATGCTCTAAATGTCTTGAGGAAAAACTTTGTTAAAACTAGACGTCTATAACTTTGATTTAAGCCTAGTTTTGCATTGTGATCGTGTCTGGTTAGGAACTTATGGAGTTTCATTCCGAGCTCGATTTTGACGGTTTTAGCGCTTTTCCTCTCATCTTCCTCATTTTTCTCAAAAACCTAAACTCATGAAAAAACTAATGAATTCCAACACAGGCCAATAATGACACGAAAACCATTAGTAATATAGGCTAGATGAGGGTAAATAATACTTTCATCAGGTACCATGGCAAAGGAAACACTAAGGAGTACATTCTAAAAATGTTCAACATTGTTTCAAAACTCAAGGCTCTTAAGATTGAGCTTCCGAATGAAGTGCTCATATTCTTTGTCTTGAACTCTCTTCCTCCTATGTTCAATCAATTGAAATCCATTCATAACACAAAAAAGGAGTATTAGCCTCTTAATGAGCTCATAGCATATTGTGCGCGAGACGAAGAAAGGATGAAACAAGAAAAGATTGAAAGTGCTCATATGGTTTACACCTTTAATGGTCATGGAAAAAATAAAGAAACATGAGGTCTCTAAGACTAATGTTGAAGGTTCGAGCCAAACAAATAGGCTAAGGTTGAAAATACTTGTCTCTTTTGCAGGAAGGTTGAACACCTAAAGAAGGACTGCCAAAACTACATGCTTTGCGTGGAAAGAAGGGTATGTTCCTTGCTATGGTTTCTTCTGAGGTCAATTCAATGTACTACTAACATCAGTGTTTCACTGCAAGATTACATGAGCTACCGAAGACCAAATGATGTTGAAAGATGCATTTTCGTGGCTAATGGTCTTCAGGTAGATGTGGAGGCAATTTCACATTTAATTTGCATTTTAGTTTTGGTCGTTTTTTGGATATGAAAGACACTAAAGTCTTACCTTCTCCTAGACGGAATTGATGTTTGTTTCTTGTTTAGACAAATATGGTTATTCTTGTTTAACATAGAATGGAGTTGCCACTTTGTCTTTAAATTTAGTATTTATTGGAACCGATAAACTTTTGGATAATCGCAATTTGTATTTCCTTGACACAAGAAAATATGAAGATGAAAGTTTAAATGTCGAATCAAGGGACACTAAACAAAAATTTGAAAATGAAAATTCAGGAACTCTGTGGCACAAGCACATGCACATCTCTAGAAATAGAGCTGAACAACTTGTGTCAGATAACATATTGGGTTATGTTGAATTCAATAATTGTAATGTCTGTGTAGATTATATTAAAGGAAAACAAACAAAACATAAGAACACACTGTAGAGGTGAATATCACAGTCATGACGGTCTGGGGCCATTTTCCAGATACCTAGAGGATGCGATATTGTACCAAAATATACCATGCATGTGTCTGAAATAAGAAGTCGCACTCTTAAGGACATGGTAAGGAGTATGCTTTATCTTTCTACCTGACCATGATCACTTTGGAGAGGGGCACTAAAGGCTACAGTTCATTTTTAATAGAGTACAATCTGAAGCAACTACGAGAACACTTTATGAGCTTTGAACTGGTCGAACATTTAGTCTAAAGCAATTTCACATATGGGGTTGTCCAGTTGAGGAAATGCCTTATAATCCATTTGAATAGAAATTGGACTCCAGAATTGTGAGCAGTTACTTTATTCGTTATTAACAACGATCTAAGGGCAATAATTTTTATGATTCCACACAAAGAAATATTTTCGAACGGGTACAACTACTTTCATTGAGGATGATCAATTTTGGGGGGGGGGGGGGAAAAAAAAACTGCTTTCGATTTGANGAGGGAGAATCGGCTCTGGTGCCTATTCCGATTCGTATAATTGCTTTTTATAAAGAAAATTATAACCTCAAGTTGATAATGAAGTTCTACCTTAAATTGACAATGAATTCTTCCTCTAACCCACAATGTTGGTGATGTCAAACATGAAGGTCAAATTTAAAATCCTTAAGAAGTAGTGCATGAGCATAAAACTCTTTTGGTAGACGTTCCTACCAACTTCTGCCAGATAATGAGTTGTTCCATTCATATATGTGGACCGAAGAAGAAAATAACGAGTATCAGTCGATGCTAGACAATAAAGTTTTGGAACTTGTCCAGTTACCAAAACGAAAGAAACATATTGGTTGCAAATGGCTATTCAATACTAAGAGGGATTTGATTTTTAGTGCGGAAAGGTATAAGGCTTGTTTAGTAGCTAAAGGCTATACTCAAAAAAGGGATTGGCTATAAAGAGACATTTTCTCCAATTTCATCAAAGGACTCTTTTAGGAAAATTATGGCCCTTATTGCACATTACAATTTAGAGCTTCATTAGATGGATGTCAAAACAACGTTTCTCATTGGAGAAATTGATGAAATAATTTATATGGAGCAGTCACAAAACTTTGTCTTAGGTGATGCAAAGAAAATGGTATACAAGATGTTGAAATTTATCTATGGGCTAAAATAAGCGTCTCGTCATAGGTATTACAAATTTCATAAGGTAGTCATCTCCTTTGGTTTTAAGGTGGATATGGTTGAAGATTGTGTGTATCAAAAGTTTGGTGGGAACAAGTGTATCTTACTAGTCTTATATGTCGCCGACATATTATTGGCCACAAACGATATGAGCATGCGGGTTGAAACCAGATAATTTTTAAGGAAAACTTTGAAATGAAAGATCTTGGGGAGGCATATTTTGTCTTAGGAATCAAGATTCATCGAGATCCATCTCATGAAATTCTTGTATTGGCGCAAAAGAGTTATATTTATAAAGTACTTAAAAGATTTAGCATGAAAGATTGAAAACGAGGAGATACTCTAGTTGCTAAAAGGAGACAAATTTTTTCTCATCATTACCTTAAAGGAAATTTGGAAATTTAGGAGTGCAAAATTTCCCTTATGTGTGAGCAATAGGGAGTCTGATTTATGCTCAAGTATGTACACATCCAAATATTGCGTACATCGTTGAAGTATTAGGCAGATACTTAAGCAATTCAGGTACTTGCAGAAAAAAGTATATGCTCTCATATAAAAGATCAGATAATTTGGAGATCATCGAGTATTCTGTTTATGATTTTTCGGGGTGCCCAGATAGTAGGAATCTACATTAGGATATGTTTTTTGGTTGCTTGTGGAGCTACTTTGTGACGTAGTGCAAAACAAACACTCGTTGCTTCCTCCACCATGGTTGCAGAATTGGTAGCAATCTACGATGCATCAAACCAGGAAATTTTGCTGAGAAATCTTGTCTCAGGGCTGCGTAATCTTGAGGAAATAGAAATGCCTCTTAAGTTATATTGTGACAATAAGACAACTTTTTTATACTCCGGTAATAACAAGAGTTCGGTAAAGTCTATATGTAGACATCAAACATCGACTAGTTAAGGAAAGGGCACAAAGTGGAGAGATTATCATAGTCCATTTAAGGAAAAACTCAATGATTGCAGATCCTCTTAAAAAATGTATTGTGCCAAAAAAAATTTCATGTGCACACTGCTCAAATAGACATTTCGGTGTTTGGGGATCATTTGGTTTAATGGAAGTTTGTCATTCAGTTTCTTTTGGGTTATATGTTATTTGGTTGTGTTTTACACATTTTCTGATCAACAATAAAGTTTAAGTTAAATTTTGGTTTACACTATGTACAACAAAGTTAGAAGGTCTCACAAAAGTAGGACCAGTTGAAAATCGACATCTACCGAACACCTTTTATGTGATTTTTATGCCACACGTTTCATAATTGATCTATGTCACTTAGTTATATTTATTTACATGACTATGAAAGGTTTATTTATGGTTGATATAACAATAGCCGCTATGACCCTATGTCGATGTGGTTGATGGACGAGACTGTGTGTGCATTGATAATAATGATAATATCAAGTTCACTAAGGTCTATCACATTTTCATAATACAAAGTGTAAGATTGTAAGATATATTTTGGGTCATACACGTATTGATCAATGTATTAGGATCATTACTTATTAATTATGTGGTCAGTTTTGTGATAAGGTAAAGACCTGAGACATAAGTGTTCTGAAATAATTAAATGTGGATATCTTTGACAATATATAGTTTGATGAACAGTCGAACTAGAAATTAGTTCTCTATAAATAGAGGGTTATGGTCTCCTAAACAACTCTAGCTGGAAATACATAAGCTCTATGCATCCCATTATCAGAGACCAAAAATCACTTAAGGTTTTTCTAATCCATTCCCTAATTCAAATTTAGGAATCATACATTCATAAGATAAACTTCCGCTTATGTTTATTCATGCGAAACTGATATGTATTAAAATTTATGGATTTATGAAATTTCAACTTTTGTATCTCATTTGAGTCTTGTTGAATTGACTCAACATATTTTGTCTTTGTCTTTGTCTCTTTGCATCAATGAGATAATAAAAAAGACAACCAATTGAGTTGTAATGTGCAAGAATCTTATACTATTTTTTACTGGTAAAATAAAATGTTTTAGTGTTGGAATCATCGAAAACACAAGAAAGGAACCCTTTTTGCTGATTTGGTCTCTCCCAGTTGCTAGGAAAAGGGTCGGTTCATACATGGATTATACTCAATGAGATCAGATAAATGTGCACATCAAAACAATGCTAATTTAGACACGAACGTAACCCTATTTTGAATTACATACATGAACCAACCAAATTATGTCGATTTCAACATTTAGCAAGACACTGTGAATAGTGTCGTTAGTGTGTTGTAGAACAACACGTTGGCATACCCAAAACGACGTAGTTTACTTTTAGTGAATGAGTCATCGAAAATATATGCACTTAGGGGAAAAAATTGGGCTATAATTTTTTTTAATGGAACTCAACTTATATTAATAACAACGAAGCCATTTCGTTCTTCTTCTTATTTCACTCGAAAATTTGTGGTTGTCTTTGTCAAAGCTAGCGTAGTTCAAGCAACAAATACAGAAGAGATGCAGGAAACAACAACTATTTTCTCTTGGTAAACAAGAAGATTTCTCAGAAATATACTGCAATAACTTGTTTCGATTCCTTAAATAAGACTGATTCCAAATTCGGACATCTAAAACTTTAATCTCAATGCATGTCACATGTTCCAACTATTGGACCAATATTTTCTTAAAAACCAAACCAATCCTCATGAGCTAAAATTGTTTGGATTAATTGGTTAAGATGAAAAAGAAATGGTCCCGCATTGTTTGGAGAGAAGTGAAAGCGTGTAAATATATTAACTTAGTTAAATGATGTGGGAGATGAAGGGGTAATCTACACGAGCGTCGTCGCCACCTGTCTAACTTGGGTACATAGCGCGTCATTGCGGTGGTCGATTAACACAACGGGCCAATTAGGAGTCAATTAATTGTTTTGGCCCAATAAGAGCTTATTGGGTTCTAATTTTGGACCTACCAAGCCCATTAGATCAAGCCTTTTTCGAAATACATTTCTTTTGGAATATTCCGAAAAGCTTACCTAGTCTTCGGAGCTGTTGTAACAGTTCCAAAATTGTGCTCCACTTCGGGTCTCCACCTCGCCGAGTCTTGCGCCTCAAGTTGGCATAATCTTCCAAAACCTTAATGCCTCTACTCTCTGTTTAAATAGCAATCCTCTCACTTCCACAAACACTCGTGTTTCTCTTATCTCGATATAAGGAATCTCCTAGTAAGTTGAGAGTATTCGTATTACTTGGTTCGTTGAACCTATCACAAGTGCAGCGTGATAGACTTTCGTAGTTTTATCCCTAACGTGGTATTTGCATGTTTTCGTCGCACTAACATGCAAATATAAAGAGTTCAGGAAAGAGATAAATTCTCAACTCTACACGTTGTTTCTTTTTTTATCGTCTTTTTAACTCATTAAATATACCGTTTCTTTTATCTGGATTTTAGCGCTAACACCAACTACCAGTGGCAGAGGTACATCCATTTTAAGCCAATTTTTACATTAAATTAATTTAGTTAACTAAATTTTATGACATTACCTCCATAAAATTTTAATGCTAGATTTTGACCCTCCTAATTTTTTTTCCTCAATCTGTAACTGTCTACCATTGTACAATTCATCAACGAAAACATATATAATCGTCTCTCAAAACCCCACGATCGATCACCATATCTTCCCAAGATCAATCAGAAACCATCAAAATTTCATACATGGACGTGATCAGATTTGGCATACGAGTTTGTCACCTTGTGAATCAGAGGAGAGAGGGAAAGCATATGATTATGTGATTTCAGAAGACTAACATAATTCAGAAGGTTGAATGAAGACAGACAACTGAGTGAAAGACAAACGTCTGAGTGGAGAAACACACGAGGTTGTGGATACGAAGTCAACCAAAGCATCTAGGGAAAAAAGGAAAATATCCATGATTTTGTGTTCAGAAAAGGAAAGTATTCATGATGCAGAATATTTCCTAAAACTAGATTTTCTATTTATGAAAAGAGATCTCGAGAGGTTCTAGGGTTTTGGGATTCTTAGTAGTATAAATAAGGTCTGAAGGATTGGTGTGCCGACCAACACGCAAAGCTTATTGGTGAGATTTTGGCTTAGGGGCTTTTCTTTCAAGAGTCTGCTAATGTGAGTGTTGCTAATCCTTCTGGTTTTACAGAGCGGTGTGTTTATGACAAAGAAGGATTAGTGCGTTGGCTAAATTTTCGGGTTCAAACTAAGGGGAGTCTTAGGGTTGAGTAATTTCCGAATTCAAGTGTAAATTTTTGTAGAAAGGGACACTGAATAAAATCTAGTAAAGTGTTTAGCTTGGCGCGTTCCAAGCTCTATATTGTGTTCTTTGGATTATCTACATTTACAATTGGTATCAGTGCAGTTCACCGATGAAAGGATTATGTTATCCTGTAATAGGTGATACCTTGAGATGAATATAGATAATATGCATCAGCTTGTGACGTTCAACAGACCATTGATTTTGGATGCAAAAAACTATGACCATTGGAAAGCGCATGTGATTGAGTCCATTATGACCATTGACATGGATGTGTGGTCTGTTGTTGAAAATGGGTGGAATCCTCTGATGTTGACAAATGAAATAGGTGAAGGAGTGCCTAAACCAACAAAACTCTGGACTGCTGAGGAAAAAACAGAAGCAAAATTTAACTCCAGAGCTCTATCACAATTTTCACTTGAGTGCAAAGATGCAAAAGGACTAAGGATGCGTGGGATATTCTGCAAGTGTCGTTTGAAGAAACCACCAATATAAGGCAAACTAGGATTGATATTCTAGCATCAAAGTTTGAGATCGTCACTATAGGGGAACATGAGACTGTTAATCAGTTCAGTTGCAAGCTGAGCTCAATTGCACATGAGGCTTTGGTTTTGGGTAAAACCTACAAGGATAAGAAGTTAGTGAAGAAATTTCTCAGAAGCCTGCCAGAAAAATTCCAGCCACACATGTCTGCTATTGATGTATCACTTAACTCTAATGAAATGAAGTTCAAACATGTGGTTGGAATGATGCAAGCACATGAACTGCAAATTAAAAAGAGAGCAAAACTGTCAACAAAGGGGATCGCGTATGAACACCCATGTTCTCATGTTGTTGATTTGGAAGATTGGTGTATTTGTGAAGATATACTTCAAGATGATGAGAAGAAATCAACACAAGGGAGTATCAACACATAGTTGCTATGACCCAGACAAAGAGCTGAACAAATCGAACAAACAATGCAATGAATGTTAGTGGTTTGATCATTTCAAATCTTAATGCCCAAAAGTCAAGAAGAAGGCGTCTCTACATTGATATAAGCGTGAAGGTTATGGACACATGAAGTATGAGTGTGTGGGAAGAACAAAACATAAGGATAAGTCTTTTATGAGTTGGAGCGAAAGTGATTCACATGATAGTGATGGAAAGCAAAGTCGTAATAACTTTTTGGCATGGTTTGGGGTCGTTCATGAAGACGAAGATGAGGGTGATTTGGATTTGTTAAAATTAGATGATGAGATTATCTCTCATTAGAAGATGAAAACAAAATTTTGGTTGAACATCTAATCACGAAGGATGATGAGAATAAAGAGTTGATTTCTTAGAATATAAAATTGAGATGTACACTACAAGAAAACAATGGCTTTGCGATTGCAACTGGCGTCGCAGAGGAGTTGCATATATGGCTTTACGACTCCCTCACGACTAAAAAATGTCACCGCGAATATCTAGTCGCAAATGGATGTTGTCGCTGAGTAGTCGCGTATTTGAGAATAATGTGCGACTCCCTTTTGACAATCTCAAATCTGCGACTCCATTATGCGACTACAAATCGAGTCGCAGATACACTGTACTCGCATATTAGTGGCTAAATTTTGTGACGGTAATGCGACCGGTCAACGTAGTCGCTGCATTATACGACTACATTTGCAACTAAAAATATCATCACATATATTTGCAACGCCGTCACGGATTAGTCGCATATATGTGCAACGGATTTGCAACTTTCGTTGTAGTGGCTAAGACGAAGAGGCGTTGTAGTGGCATAATTGAGCGACTCTGGTGCGAGACCCCGTCATGGAAAATGGAGTTGTAGTGTAGTCGTGGATTTTGCCAATTTCTTGCGACTCCTTGGAAGAAAGTCGAGTGGTAGTATCCGCGACAACACAGCGTCTGTGTCGCTGAAATGGGAGTCGCAGAATCCGCGACTACACTTCTACCCCTTTATTTATTTTGCTTATTTTAAATAATTATATATAATGTATAAATATTATTAAATCTAAATTAAAAATTATAAATAAAATTGAAATTGAAACTAAAAATGTTAAATCCCAAAATAATTCAGTTTTCAAAACGAAAAAAAAATGCAAAAACAAAACTATTCTTCTTCGAGCGGGGTTTGGTACGAGCCATCCAATCCCTAAGAAAATTGGTCCAGTTGACCTGTAGCACCCAAGTGGCGTCTGAGGCCTTTTTGGCCCATCAAATGCGCGGCCCTGACATCACCAACTCTCTATCCTTCTATAAGTCTCCCTGATGAAGAAAAATGGAAAGAATCAAGCCTTGGCGTGCACTCCTTGGCATTGAATGGATGCAATATTTCCCGATCACAAAAAAGGAAATGTTGGCCGATATTGCCATTTCGCAAAATGGCAACCCTAGCTCGCTTCCTCCAGCTCCTATAGCCTATAAATACTTTAGTTTTTAGCTCTTAGAGAGAGCTTGGTTCGTTATTAGATCATTAGGTTCAGTTTAGGGTTCTTGAGTGGAGACAAGAGGTCGAACCTCTAGTGTTAGTGTGCTCGAGTTCTCTAAACTTTGCCGAGTTGTTTCTACTCTTTTCACAAGCTTAATACAACGTTTTTCTCTTTACTTTATGTCTTGTTCTTGCTATCTACTGCCTGGTTGTTGACTGTGATCCTTGTGTGTTGCTTAAGCCTTCGATTCCAAGGCTTTAAACTGCAAGTTACTTCGATTCCTTTGCTTGCTTATTCTCGGTTTTATTTTGTTTCATTCGTTCGGATTTATTCTTGTTTATTAACCCTACAACACATGTCTATCTCAATAATATTCATGTGTGAGTAGTAGGTAGTTGGGTGCAGGGAGTTTTCTTCAAGGAAACCATGATCTACATAAGGATCGGTTAAAAGGAGTGTTGCCTAAGAGTCTTCTCTCAATCCGCGTATAATGCTTGGTTAGGCTTGAACATCTAGCCAATGATCCAAGGGAACTTATAGGTGCAAAAATCCCATGAGGTCCCATACCATTTATTGAGAGAGCAACTGAGAGGAACTTAGCATAGGGGCAAAATCCCATGCAGAGACTTCCCATCTGAGGGTCTCTCGGTTGTGAGCATATCGACTCAGTCCCTGATATAATGCTAGCTTGGCCACCATGGGAATCAAATCAAATCACCTTGGTTATTTGGGTCGTGTAGCTAAGGATCCTAATGCACCACGACAGTGGGGTAGGGTCAAGTAAACCTTGTTGAGCTCTAGACGGTACACTAATGTCACCCCTAAGAACCAAACCACTAGATCATGGGATCCAAGAAAGGGATCTCCCAAAGACCTAACGTTTTTAATTATCATTATTCTCTTATTTGCAATCTGTTTTCCCTTCTTTACTTGCTTGCTTTGCTTGTTACTTTCTTGCTCAATCAAACAACCCATCTCAATCAACTTAGCTCTAGTGAACGTTTAAACCTAAAGTTAACTTCTCTGTGGATTCGAACCCTAAGTACTCAACTGACATAGCTGTGCACTTGCAGCCTGTGTGGTCACGAGGAAAAGGAATTTTAAGACCTCTGATAATTGTTAGCTAGATTCTACACCCATCACGTTGATTGGTGTAAGATGGCTTGTAACCTCCTTGGGTATTGAATGGTGGGCGATTTTTATACCCTTGTTGTTGTTGCAATTGCTTATGAGTATGATAGACCTGATCTTGTGGGTTTGCCACATTTGTGCTCCTTTATGAGAGATTCAGGTTGTAGTTGGTGTTGTAGGTCCTTTGCCATTTGTATTGTCAGGAATTCCTCAGGTAGAATCTCTTCGGACTGACCCACAAAACTCACATTTGCCCTTTGTCCCAACAT
>OVAU01001732.1:0-11024 GCA_900406315.1 Biscutella laevigata subsp. laevigata
TCTCCAACGGTCATAAGACCATTTGAAAGTCCCTTGGTGCATTCTCGAAATTGAAAGTCTAGTGCAATGTGCCTCGTCAAACTCCTAATGAGTAAACCCAATGGGACAAACCTCATTAGGGGAAGAGTACCCCTAAGACCTCAATTAGAAGGATTGGCTTAGGCATTCAGGAATGATGTGAAGAAGTGGTAAACGACCGAGTCTTCCTCTTTCTTCATGAGATGGTAGCACGTCTCTAAGTCCTCCCAAGTCTTCATCAATGTGTTGACTAACCTTTGAGCTTGGGAACGTGTGATTGGACCCGTGGAAATGTTGAGAGATGCTTCCATTGGTTCGGCCTTGGTTTCCTTGTTGCCCAAGCATACATCATCCCCTCATTCTTCAAAAGGATTTGTCCTCAAATCCGAGCCATCTACAACAAAAGAGATCAAGTCAGCCGTGTTGAAAGTTGAGCTCACGAAGTACTTACCTTGTAGATCAAGATGATAAGCATTATCATTGATCTTTTTTGTGACTTCAAAGGGACCATCAATTCTTGGCTTAAGATTGGAATCCCTCTCCTCCGGGAATTAGTCCTTTCTCAAGTGTATCCAAACCCAATCTCTTTCCTTGAACAATTGCTTCTTACGTCCTTTGTTAGCTTGGTTGGTGTAGAACTCGGTCTTAGCTTCAATATTGGCCTTTACTTGCTCGTGCAATGTTCTCACTCGCTCGAGTTTCTCCTTAGCACCTATACTTATACTTTCACTCAAAGGCCAGAGAATCAAGTCCAAAGGGGTGAGAGGAACATAACCATAAACAACTTCAAATGACCACAACTTGGTAGAAGAATGCTTAGCAATATTATAAGCAAATTCAGCATGAGGCAAACAATCTTCCCAAGATTTCAAATTCTTTTTAAGTAACGCCCTAAGAAGCATGGCCATAGTTCTATTAACAACCTCGGTTTGTCCATCCGTTTGTGGATGACAAGTAGTAGAGAAAAGCAACTTAGTACCAAGTCTATTCCCTAAGGTTCTCCAAAAGTGACTCAAGAACTTGGTATCTCTATTCGAAACAATGGTTCTAGGCATTCCATGCAATCTAACTACATCTTTGAAGAACAAGTTAGCAATATGAGATGCATCATCCGTTTTGTGACATAGTATAAAATGAGCCATTTTTAAAACCTATCTACAACCAGAAAGATTGAATCATGACCATATTTAGTTCTAGGCAATCCTAAGACAAAGTCCATGGAAACATCATGCCAAGGATGAGATGCTATTGGGAGAGGTGTATACAAACCGAGGGGTTGTGATGTAGCTTTAGCTTGTCTACATTTTAGGCATTGGGCGCAAACCTTCTCCACATCCTTCCTCATGTGTGGCCAAAAGAAATGGTCTTGAGCTACCTTGAGCGTCTTGATTACTCCGAAATGCCCCATCAAGACCCCACTATGGGTTTCCCTAATTAGCAATTATCGGGTAGACACGTTATGTACACACAGTCTATTCTTATAAAAGAGATACCCATCAAGAATGTAATAGTGTTTCGTAGCATGAGTTAAACATTCAGCATATACTTTCCCAAAGTCTAGATCATTGGCATATAATTCTTTTAAGCTCTCAAATCCTAATAGTCTAGCATTTAAACTTGACAGCAAAATATACCTCATTGACAATGTGTCGACCACGACATTGTCTTTACCTTGTTTGTATGAGATGACATATGGGAAAGTCTCTATAAACTCAACCCATCTTGCATGCCTCTTATTGAGCTTATGCTGGCTTTTGAGACGTTTGAGTGATTCATGATCCGTGTGGATCACAAACTCCTTCGGCCAAAGGTAATGTTGCCAAGTCTTCAAGGCCCGAACCAATGCATAAAGCTCCTTATCATAAGTTGGATAGTTGAGTGTAGCTCCTCCAAGTTTCGCACTGAAGAATGTAAATGGTTTCCTCTCTTGCATGAGGACAGCACCAATGCCAAAGCCGGAGGCATCACATTCTATCTCAAAGATCTTGGAGAAGTCTGGGAGTACTAACAAAGGTGCATGGGTTAGCTTCTCCTTTAAGCCTTGGAAAGCCTTCTCTTGAGCTTCCTACCACTTGAATCCCACTGACTTCTTGACTACCTCAGTGTGAGGAGCTGCTAAAGTGCTAAAATCCTTCACAAACCGCCTATAAAAGCCGACTAGTCCATGGAAACTTCTAACTTCTCCCACTGTCTTGGGAGTTGGCCACTCCTTGATGGCTTTGACCTTCTATTCATCCACTCTCACACCTTCAGCTGAGACAAAAAAAAACCCAAGAAGACTAGGTGATCCGTTCCAAAAGTGCATTTAGCAAAGTTAGCATAAAGTTGTTCACTTCTTAAGACACTTAGAACCGATTCAAGATGTTTAACATGATCAGCTAGATTCTTGCTATAAATTAGGATATCATCAAAGTAAACCACTACAAACAAGCCAATGAATTTTCTAAGCACATGATTCATCAATCTCATAAAAGTACTAGGTGAATTTGTCAAGCCAAAATGCATGACCAACCATTCATATAAACCATGCTTAGTCTTAAAAGCCGTTTTCCATTCATCACCCTCTTTCATTCTAATTTGATGATAACCACTTTTCAAATCAATCTTAGAAAAGACTTTGGATCCATGAAGCTCATCTAACATGTCATTTAATCTAGGTATGGGATGGCGATACTTAACCGTTATGTTATTAATAGCTCGACAATCCACACACATTCGCCAAGTGCCATCTTTCTTTGGCACCATGATCACATACACAACACAAGGACTCAAGTTCTCTCTTATGTTCCCCTTGCTCATGGGCTCCTCCACTTGTCTTTGTAGCTCTTTGTTTTCCAAAGGATTAGTTCGAAAAGCCGGCCTATTAGGTAAGCTAGCTCCCGGGACTAAGTCGATTTGATGCTTAATCCCTCTATTGGGTGGTAAGCCATGAGTCTCTTCACCTGGAAAGACATATCTAAATTGATGCCAGAGATCATTAAGAGCACTCGGTATCTCCGGTGAAGGGTTAGTCAAAGAAGCAAGCGATTCCTTAAACAAGATTAACAAAACAGTTTGTTTGTTATGAAGTGCCTTTCTTACTATACTTTGGTTGACAAGAAAATTGGATGGCTTATAGACAGTAGGCTCGTCTTTCTTCCTCAGATGAAGTTGATCTTGAGCTACTTCTTGAGGAGACATAGGTACCAACACAATTTTCTTGCCCTTATAGTCAAATGAGTACTTGTTGGTGAAGCCGTCATGAACAATTCTACTATCAAACTGCCACGGCCTTCCCAACAAGATGTGACCAGCCTCCATTGGTAAGACATCACATAAGACCTCTTCTTCATATTTCCCAATGGAGATGGGCACATTGACTTGATGAGACACCTTCAATTCGCCTTCGACATTCAACCAATGCAATTTGTATGGTCTCAGGTGCTTCTTCATTTCCAAACCTAGCTTCTTCACCATGGTGGTGCTAGCTAAATTGGTGCAGCTTCCTCCATCAATGATAAGGCTCTACACTTTCTTGTTCACCAAGCATCTTGTGTGGAACAAGTTGTCTCGTTGTTCTTCATCCGAGTCCTTAGGGAATAGCTTCAATGCTCTCCTTGTAACCAATAACTCTCCTTGAGCAGCTTCTTCTTCCCACTCCTCAAGTGAGTTCTCATCTTCCTTTTCTTGCACAGCTGCTTCATCCTCAGACATATATTCTCCATCTTCAAGGAGAATCATCACTCGCTTATTGGTGCATTCATTGGCATAGTGGTCGCGGCCTTGACACTTGAAGCACTTGACATCACGAGCTCTAGTTGGATTAGCAATCCCCTTCCCCTTGTCTTTGAAAGCATTAGGTGTCTCCTTGGCACCTTCATGGACAGTAGGAGTGAAAGGCTTCTTTGGTGGATTCCATTCCTTAGTGTGGGAAGGCTTCCAATCTCTTTGATAGTTGGACGTGAATGGTGCCTTTCCTTTCCTTTTGAGCTGTTGTTCAATCATCACAGCCTTGCGAAGCATCTCTTCTAGCTCCACATAGTGTTGAAGCTACAAATGGTGTAGAATTTCCCGGTTGAGGCCGCCAAGGAAACGAGCCATAGTCGCTTCACGGTCCTCCCTTAGGTCAACACTTAGGAGAAGCATCTCCATCTCTTGGAAGTAGTCTTCAACAAACTTAGATCCTTGGGTCAGTCTCCTAAGCCTTTGGAGAAGGTCACGATAGTGATGGCTTGGGACAAATCTTCTTCTCATGGCCGCTTTCAAATCTACCCAAGTGTCAATCGGTTGCACGCCATTGCGTCTTCTTGAAGTTACCAACTGATCCCACCAACTCAAAGCGTAATCATGAAACTCCGTGGCTGCCATTCTGATCTTGTTGGCTTCAGAATACGATCTACAATCAAAAACCAGCTCGATCTTCTTCTCCCATTCCAAATAAGCTTTCGAATCATTCTTGTCGTGGAAAGGAGGTATCTTGATCTTGAAGCCTTCAATGCGTTCTTGCCTTGGCTCACGGTGATAAGGTCTTTGAGAGGCTTGGCTAGTGTGATCAGAGAGATCATCCTCTTCTTCAGGATATATTTGGAAAGCTTGATTGTGTCTCGGAGCTCTCCGTTGCTCTCTTCGAACATCTTGAGGTCCATAGGCATCTTCAGCCTCATAACGTCTCCTAATGTGATCCCATTCAGGCTGCTGCCTAGGGAATGGACCTCTTGGTTGTCTCAAAGGGCACATTCGTTGAGGGTAGAAGTCCTCATCTTCATCTAGTTGAAAATCTCCAACTCTCGGCCGTTGAGGCGGCGGTGGAGCAGCTTGTGGTGCCAGCTCTTGCGCGGGGGCATGAGGTTGTAACTCCCTTCTGAGCTCATCAAACCGCTCATTTAGCAATATGATGAGGCTGGCTGCAAGATCTAGAGGAGGTGGAGGAATGGCCTGAGGATCAACCATTGCTTATTGCGGAGGAGCCGGAGGATTGGTCCTTCGAACAGGTCGCGGTGGAGCAGCTCTAAGAGGTGAAGCTGAGCGTGCTCTGTTGCCTTGAGAGGCATGTGTATGATAAGAGTGAGGTGTCGTGGTTGGCACGTTTGAGGAGTGTGTTGGAAGAGAGAGGTTTGGGTCGAACGTTGGGGACCACACTAGACGGCCGTGCACACTTCGCCTCACACCAGTCTTAGTCCCTTCCCTGTTTTGCCCTTTTGCTTTATCAAAATAACGATTATCTCTTCTACATTTAGCCGGGGCTAATGATTGGATCGTTTCAAATGGAAAAGGACAAAGGAGTTGTCGAATAGTACGAGTGGTCCCAAAAGTAACCGAGAAAACGTCCACACGCCAAGTGGTCCCAAAGTTAAAAGCGTTTCTCCTTTTGTTGACACAGGTTTCTCTCACCTGAAACCAAGACACAACAGACTTAAACACAACTAAACTAAAGCTAACACAAAATATTTAGGTCTTTTCTTGGGATCTAAGCGAACATGAATCCTAAGCATGCAAAGGTGGAAGCTTTTTGAGAAAAGGTAACGAACACTCCCTGATCTTGGTGGAGGTGACTTGGTCAAGAGCTCTTATACCATCTGACGTATTCCCAGTTGCACAATCGATTGCTTGACCAATCGAGGTGCCTTAAGGCCTTCCAGAGGAGAAATGGCCAGTGGGCGTCTTCCACCAAATCCTACGGGCAAACAAGCTGATACTTAGTAGAACTCAATAACATGACAAAATAAAGAAAGTAGTTGAATCAGAGTTGCGAGAATGGGAGTTTAGGCTGTGGGAGTTGAAATGAGGTCGGCTTGACACAGCCGGGTACAGCCCCGCCAGCCGTACAAACCAAGTGGTTTCTACTTTCACGGCCTAAACACTTCGGTTGGGGTTGAAACTTGGCATGTGTGGCCTTTGGAGGAGATAATGAGATGTAGTCGAAAGAGATCTGTGTTTGGGAATGAAACGGTGGCAAAGCTGAAATGGACCACCATGTACGGTCGTGGCTACGTCATGCGGCCGTATAAGCAAAACTCCAAGAGTTTCTCTGACCTAAACGCCTCTAATTGCTCAGATCATTTGCAAGCTCTAGTCTTTATGAATATGATGAAGAACAGTCGGAGCAGAACTTGAAGAACGTGAGATTAGGCTGATGGAATGCTTGGAGGTTGTCACAGATGCATTGTTGCCGAGAAATGGTTGCCGACGGGTGCTTGGTCGCTTGGATTCAAGTAACCTGAACAAGAACGAGATTTTCATAGAAAGAGAAGATGGTTTCGGATATGACACACCGAAACCCTAAGGGATATGACACACCCTTAGTTGAACTTCCAAAAGGAGAAATGGTTTCTCATAATTTGCAAAATGATTGAAAGTTCTTTTGCCAAAAGCGGCTTACAACCTTTTTATAGTCTTTACTCATAAAGGAAAGAAGCCCTAAAGGAAAGAAGTAAAAAGACTAAAAAGGTATGTTGATTTCGGTATGTTGATTTCCAGCAATGAATGACCCATTCCCTTCGTGTGTTACTTCTCCCCAAGTCATTATAAACATTCATGGATCATCATCATTGCTTATATCCGCTCCCTTCCAATTCCAACTGGCTGTCCCATCGAAGATAACGTCTCGGCTTACAACAACTCTCCTCGTTGGATTGTAGAGCCTGTAGGCTTTTGTTCCAGACTCTATGTCGAGATGAACCAATGCTTATGACCGATCATCGAGCCTCTTGAGATGTTCGGAATCCACTTTCGCGTGAGCTAAGAGCATCTCCAAAAAGAACTCTCTTTGAATTCTAAAACTTCATATTTGAAGTTTTGGGGTGTTCTTCTCCAAAAGCAAAACTTCAAACAAAACTTCAAAAGTATTTATATTCTATAATATGGTCCTTATATTTTATCATAGTTAATTTAAATTCATAAAACTCTTATAAATAACTACCACATATGTTAAAACATTACAATAATACTAATTAATAAAACGTAACACTAAAATATAAAATTTACATAGAAATACATAATTAGATATTAAATTACAAACAAATACCACATTATTCAATAAATTAAAAACAAATTTTTGTTTTAAACTTACGACATTATACCACTATATTTTAAAGTTTTTATTTAATTTTATGTGTTAAACTTATATTTATAAAAACAAATTTGAAAAATTTATGAGATTTAAAATTTTTAAGGATTAAAAATGATAAGTGATAAAATATTTGAGAATAATAAATGTGATGTGAAATTATAAGGACCAAAATGTAAGTAAAAAGATAGAACTCTATATTTGAAGTTTTGAGAAGTGAAATTTATATTTGAAGTTTCTCTATTCAAAACTCTAAATTTGAAGTTTTAGAGTTTTTTATTTGGAGCACCAAAAACTTCATATTTGAAGTTATAGAGTGTCTTTTGAAGATGCACTAAGCACCCGAAAATTATGAGATGATTAACATTAGGCTTTCACATTCTCAAACATTTATATGGCATTTAATCCTTCAAAGCTCTTGTGGGAACTCGATTTAACACATATGTTGAGTGTCGAACAGCCTCTCCCCACCTAAAATTTGGAACTCCCATCGCCTTAAGTATGGTCCTTGTCATCTCCATCAACGTGTGGTTCCTTCTCTCAACCATACTGTTTTGCTGTGGAGTGTAAGGGGCTGTCAAGTGACGCTTGATCCCAGATTGATTACTTTTGAAAACTTGTTGAGGTAAACTCGCCTCCTCTGTCCGTTCGCAACGTCATGATCATCTTCCCAAGTTCTTTCTCTACGAGGGATTTGAAGTCTTTGAACTTTTAGAAAGATTCACTATTCTTCTTTAGCAAGATTTTCCACATATATCTTGATAGTCGTCAATGATCTGATACAATCTCCCTTACGACACGCAACACACTTTGAGGACTTGAGCGGAATGGAATGGATGATGGATGATGAATGAAGCTGAAATGGATGATAGATGGTTTTTGGACAGAAATGGATCGATAGGAACTCACAAGAGTTGCGGAAGACTCTTGATACACCTGGGGTGATCCCTTGGATATGACACACACAGACGGATCGAACAACTTGGATATTACACACCAAGAAGGAACCAAAAATCAGAAAGAGTTTTAGAAAAGAAAATTGGTTGAAAGTTTCTGAAAAAGTCTACAAGAGATATAAAGGAAAAGAGACATGCCTCTTCACCTTCCTTGCATGGGAAATAACAAAAGAAGTAAAGCAAAGTTTGAATAAGTTTGAAAACTAAAAGATAGCTCCCATTTTCGTCACTTTTTATAAGGCCTAATGGGCTGAACTTCTTTTCTCTTCATTTGATCAAAATTGGTCTATTATGAAGTATCCAACTTGCCTCATTAACACCCAGCTTGGAAAAACCATTTGGGACAAAACCAAGCATGGGGAAAAAGAGTACAAGCTGAACACTTACCCAATGTTGATCAATCCTTCTTGAGCTTGAATGCAATTGGTTGCTGTGTGAGTCTCTCCTAANCTGTGATTCTCTCCTAAGCTCAAGTGCTTGAACTTATCTTCAAAGGTACTTAGAATTTGTCTAAGTTTTCCAGCAAGTCTTCTCGTCATTGCTCTTGTCATAGAACCAGCAGGTATCTCCAAGGTATCCTCCTCTTTAAGCTTATCTCCAGCTGCTGCAAGCTCATCCTCTTCTTGGTCCAAAGCATCTTCTTTAGCTCCTAGTTGCTTGCTGTCCAGAATTGTATCATCCTCTCCCACTTGAAAAGGAATTGTCATCTGCAATAAAAAGGAATCAATTCAGAAACATTGAAGCTAGGACTTACATTATACTTACCTTGAAGATCCAATCGATAAGAATTATCATTGATATTTTTGTGATCTGAAATGGTCCGTCTATTCTTGGCATGAGCTTGGACTTCTGTTGAGGAGGGAACCTCTCCTTTCTTAGATGAATTAAAACTTTATCTCCAACTTCAAAGACCATCTCACGTCTGCCCTTATTTGCTTGTTTAACATATTGTCTTGTTCTTGCTTCTATGTTCTCCTTAGCTTGTTCATGTAGCTTCTTCACAAATTCTGCTTTTCTCTTACCATCTTAATCTTTCACTTAAAGGGAGAGGAATTAAATCCAATGGGGTAAGAGGATTAAAACCATACACAAGTTTGAAAGGAGAGATCTTAGATGCAGAATGCATTGAGTGATTATATGCAAATTCCGCATTAGGTAAACATTCTTCCCAAGTTCTAATGCTCTTTTTGATCAAAGCTCTAAGCAAGGCAGACAAAGTCCTATTAACTACTTCTGTTTGTCCATCAGTCTGTGGGTGACAAGTAGTTGAGAATAAGAGCTTAGTGCCTAACTTACACCACAATGTTTTCCAGAAATAACTTAAGAACTTAGTGTCTCTGTCAGATACAATTGATCTAGGCATTCCATGCAATCTAACAACATCCCTAAAGAACAGATTCGCCACATGTAATCCATCATCAGTTTTATGACAAGGGCGAGATGAAATGAGCCATCTTAGAGAACCTATCTACTACCACAAAGATAAAATCCTTTCCAGTTTTAGTTCTAGGCAGTCCTACTACAAAGTCCATGGAAATAACATGCCAAGGATGTGAAACAATATGTAGAGGAGTATACAAACCAATAGGCTGAACTTTGGACTTAGCCTATTTACATTTAATGCATCTAGAACAGATCCTCTCAACATCCCTTTTCATGTGTGGGCAATAGAAGTGATCCTGCATCACCTTTAAAGTTTTGTCAATGCCAAAATGACCCATCAAGCCACCTCCATGAGCTTCCCTGGTCAATATTTCTCGGATAGAACAATTAGGAATACACAACTTATTATCATAGTACAAGTAACTATCCTGTTTGATATAATGACCTACATCATGCTTATTATAAGTTTTATAAGATTCTTGAAAATCAGGATCAGTTAAGTATAGATCTTTAATTTGTTCAAAGCCTAATAACTTAGTATTAAGATTAGTGATAAGAGTGTACCTTCTTGACAATGCATAAACAACCACATTGTCCTTACCTTGTTTATACTTGATGACATAAGGAAATGTCTCAATGAACTCTACCCACCTTGCATGTCTTTTGTTGAGTTTCTGTTGGCCTTTTAAGTGCTTATTCATGATCTGTTGGCCTCGTCAGGAGATGCAGTTTTGTTTCTTGATGTTCATATTCTGATTCAATATCTCCATTTTCCACCAGAACCATAACCTTCTGGATGATGCACTCACTAGCTTAATGTCCTCTTCCTTGTCAATTAAAGCATCTTACATCTCTAAACCTCGTCGGATTAGCAATGCCCTTCCCTTTGTCTTTGGGCAGAATTGGAGTAAACTTAACTCCTTATTTAGGACCAAACCTAGATGGTTGTGCATCTTTTTGATAGCTTATCTTGTTGTCCTTTGAGTAGTTAGGTCGTGTAGTTCCAGCTCCAAAACTTGATCTCACATTATTCTTTCGTTTCAGCTGCTGCTCTATGAGAATAGCCTTATGCAACATTTCCTATAACTCCACATAGTGTTGAAGCTCAAGATTGTCATGTATATCTCTGTTTAGTCCTCCTAAAAATCTGGACATAGTAGCTTCGTTATCCTCATGTACAACAACCCTTATCAAAAGGGTTTCCAGCTCGTGGAAGTACTCCTCAACACTTATGTTTCCATGCACAAGTGTTCTCAGCTTCTGATGTAGCTCTCTATGGTGATGAGTTGGCACAAATCTAAGCTTAATTCCATCAAAGTTGTTATGTCTTGGCTTTCTTTCTTCCCTGTCACGTCTTTGGCTTCTACGACTGCCTTGTGAAGCACTGCTTCTGTTTTCATAGTAAGCACCAGTACCTTAATTACTTTGTTGCTGGTTATGTGCTCTAGGTTGTCTCCTTGGCCTTGTATGCTCAAATTATTGGCAAGACTGTTGGGGCAATCTTTGTAGAAAGGCATCCAAACGTGTTTCTAGTTGTGCATTCAACTCTTCCATCTGATCTCTCATCATATTCGTCAGAAATGCTGTTAGAGCTTCAAGTAACAACTTGTTATTGTTAGAAC
>OVAU01001733.1:0-14007 GCA_900406315.1 Biscutella laevigata subsp. laevigata
TGATCCTAGCACAATCCCTTGGTTAGGCTTCAAATAGCGCTAGTTTGATTCATTCGGGTTCATCGAACACCTTTCAGGCGTGAAATGCCTAACCTCTAGAATTGATTAATTACTTTCCTTCTAGCCTTAAGCCCATCAATCTAGTGAGGATATGTTGATTACAAGCCCTAAGTAGTAAGTCTAAGCACTAAACCACCCTAATCTACCTAATCCATCCACTTGAGGTTTAACTACTCACTAACCACCATTCTAACACAAATCAAATATAAATCAAGCATCATGAGAATAAGATTTAGATAGACAATTAAATTAAGAACAATAGTTGACAAGAGTAAATGAATATTAAAAACAAGAGAAAACTAAAACTAGAGAAAATAAAAACATATATGTTGGTAGTTGGGAGAATGGGCATTTAAAGCAAATGACCCCGTGCTGAATCGTCCCGGGCTGGTAGACCGGGACGATTTGGTTTGCCGAGACTCCTTAGTCTTCGCCTAAAAGAAGGAATGATCCCGGGTTAACAGGTCGGGATGGTCACCCGGGACGATATGGGAATTTCTTTGCGGACGAACTGTCCCGGGTTCTGCAGACCGGGATGCATTCCGGGATGCCTTGCTCGTTTTGATATTAGGGACCATCCCGGTCTGGGTAGGCTCTCCAGGCCGNTCGGGATGGTCACCCGGGACGATATGGGAATTTCTTTGCGGACGAACTGTCCCGGGTTCTGCAGACCGGGATGCATTCCGGGATGCCTTGCTCGTTTTGATATTAGGGACCATCCCGGTCTGGGTAGGCTCTCCAGGCCGGGATAGTTACGCCGGGACGATTGCTGAAATCGGAGCCGTAAGAATTATCCCGGGTTGGACAGGCCGGGACCTTGGCCGAGACACTTTGCACGCCGGCGTAGAGATAGTGTCCCGGTCTGGGTATGGCCGGGACTCTTTCATACTCTGCCCGTGATGCTTTGTTAAGGTTGCTTCTTCAAGCAATCCTCCTTTTTGACACGGATTCCACCTTTGGTTGCTTCACACCTGATATATGCAAATGCAATGCAAAATGACCTAGAAAGACTCTAAATGCAAGCTAAAACCGAATGAAAACAAGTGAAAACAATTCATAAAAAGGTCAAAAACACAACATATCAGTTTCATTTAAAATTTATTATATTATTATACATATAATAAATATGGACGGAAATTTATTGATTATTTAATTAAATATTTTTAATTAATAGCATAGTTAGTTGGTTAGAGATATTTAATTTAAATCATTCCAGAAAATAGTGCACTATGACTTTTTTAAATAGATAAACCATGTTTTAATATAATAGATAATATTATACATTTTGTATTATTTTTATAAATTTTTGTAAAGATGTTCTTTCAAAATGCAAACAGTAATCATGAATTTCTAATTTAAAATCAGTTTGTAACAAATGAAATAGATTATAAATAAACATAGACTAAAATTCCATATTGATAATTATGGATCATTTCCATATCTAGTAAATGATCTTAGTTGTGTTTAGAATGACTTTTATAGTACAATCGTTGATAATTTTTATATATTAATATGATCATATATTTGTTGTCAACTAATATAATTATATATTTACCTATGAAAATGTTAATGTATTCATATTATTTTATGGAATTGTGTATATTTTGGATTGGTATAAGTCAGAAACAGAAAGTTTTAATGATTTATAGACGAAATCTTGGATAAACAAAAAAAATGAGATTCAACGATGATGAAAATAATGTTGAAGAAAAATTATTACCAAGATGAAGAAAACCACCACCGGACAAGGAATAACAAACTTTGTAACATTCACCATATGTAAATTTGCAAAAACAAAAGAGACAAAAACCAAACTAATTAATAAATGTAATATTTGTATCCCTTCTTCAATTTGATTTAGTGAATCTGAAATATTTAATTACCTCAACGAGTTTCTAGTACGAATTTCGATTTCAGAATCACTGGATTTTACCAAAATCTTAAATACCTTATAAGTAAAACTCGTTGAGGTAATTAAATATTTTAATTTGGATTTGGATTCATATTTTTCCATTCGGATTTCAGGTTCAATTTTTTTTCTAATCACACGTTCAATTCTTCACCGTAAATAAATTTACATTTACTTTAAATATAATATGTCAATGTTAATGTAAATTAGATTCGATAAATATTTTTTTACAAAAATATATAGATTCTAAATAACAACCTATGTATTTGTTATTCTTTTACTTTTAACAAGAAAAAATGAACTATTTTCGAGTCTTGTATTACAATGACATCATGTTACTTGGTGGTGCATGAATTTATAGGTTATAGTAAATGATCTATTATGCGTAAAATCAGTTTCCAGTTCTAAAGCAATTTAACGAAAAAATATTTATATCTAGGTTATTTGATATTCTCTCCCGTTATATATAGTATTTTACATATGCATATATAATATATATATATATATATATATATATTGTAGAGAATATAGAAAAGCTATATATTTAATATTCTAGATAAAATATGTAGAAAATAGATTTTGTGAATCAAATTGATGAAAGCATAAAAATATTACACTAATTAATTACTTTGATTTTTTGTATATTTTGTTTTGCAAATCTACCGAAGTTAAGGTGAATGTTACAAAGTTTGTTACTTTTGTTTTGCAAATTTTTGTCTTGGTAATATTTTTCTTCAACATTATTTTCATCATTGTTGAATGTTATTATTTTTGTTTACCGAAAATTCATCACTAAATTATTATTACTTTTCGTTTTACTTCTACCAGTTCAAAATATAACACAGATCCATAAAATAATAAGAATAAATTTAAAATTTTCATATGTAAATATATGATTATATTAGTATATGCAAAATGATCAATGATTGTAATGTAAAATTCATATTAGTTGTAGTTCTTGTATAAAAAGGTAAATGAATAATTAGGTACTTTTATGTATTTGTTTCTAAAACATAAAAACCTAAAAATATACAAATGGGCGTTAACTAAGTTTTTAATGTTTGTGTCATTTTGTTTCCAAAGTTTTTGTTTTTATTGTCTTTTGTTTTCGTCTTTTGCCTTTTTTTCGTCAACTATTTTAAAATGAAAGTGACTTTTATTACATGAAAAATCTAAAAACAATGTAACTTTTATGGAAGATATTGTAAGTTTCTTTCGATATATAAAAGCTTTAACTCAATTTTTTAATAGAACCGCAACATTATTTATTTAATTGTCTTTATAATTTTGGGATCTTTGTTACCTAATAAACGTTAAGCTATTTTTAAGGAGAGATAAATTTTAATAAATTTTCACTTATATTGTATTTATTATGTAATCTAAAAATTTATGAAAAAGCTTTCATACAAAAGCTAGACTTAATTAATCCATTGTTTGTCTTATATGTTTTTTTGTTTGGTTTGTGTATCATAAATAAAT
Organism: Biscutella laevigata subsp. laevigata; assembly: GCA_900406315.1. Lineage (NCBI taxonomy): Eukaryota > Viridiplantae > Streptophyta > Magnoliopsida > Brassicales > Brassicaceae > Biscutella > Biscutella laevigata. The sequence goes on from OVAU01001733.1 coordinate 3,449, forward strand.
AAAAAGTTAACGTATTTGTCTAAATTGGTGAAATATGCCACGATTCTTTCGAAATTACTTTTTGTCAAATAAAAAAAATAAGTCAAAAATACATTTTCGAAATCTAAATTAATTCGTAAAATCTGCGTAAATTAAAGTACATATTTTTAATATTTTTACCGAGTATTTATACAACTCAAGTTACCGAGTATTAAAGGAGGGTACATATTTTAAATTAAACTCTCTCTCTTAAACTCTCTCTTCTCTCAGGCGATTTCCGGCGACTTCCGGCGGCGATCTCCGGCGAAGAGTAGAGCGGCGGAGAATCAGCTCGACTTCGCTTGGTCCGGCCCACGTGCACCGCAGCGGCTACCCTTTCCCTCGTCCGATCTAAACTTGGCTAACCAACGGTGGGGGCCACCTTTGCAGATCCCTCCGCCGGAGGTTGGCGCAGAGGCTCCGGTCCTCCTCAGGGGTCGTGCCTCTCGGTCTTGGCCTTGTCCGAGGGTCCCGCAAACAAGCTTATCGCTTCCTCTTCCGCCTCTGTTTCTTGGTCTCGTTCCGTGAAGGAGATTCCCACCCTCCTTCACCGTTGCATGTAGGTGTCTCCACTGTCTCCGGCGATGTGCGCGGCGGCGGGGTTGTGTTCATCCCAGATCTTCGATGGAGATGCCTCAGCCCTCGTGAGTTTGCTCTTCCTTGGTCGTTTCGGTCACCTCCTGAGGCCGTCCGGTTGGGTCCCGTTTCGCGGTCTCGGGGCGGAGACGGAGGCTTCCGGGGCGGAGCAAACTTCCTTGGTGGTTCTCCTCGCTCGGCGTTAGGGTAAAGCAGATCTGAGGAGCCAGCCTCATTTTCAAGCTATCTGCTCGCACCGAGGCCTTCGAGAAGCTCCGGCGCGGCGGCGGTTCGGCGTCTGTAGACAGTGGCCGCGGCGGCGCATTAGATTTTGCTAGGTCTAGGTTTAGGGTTTTTTACTCTGGGCTTGGGCTTCTGTAATTTCTATTTCTTGTTTATGGCTTGGGCCTTTGTAATTTAGATCTGGGCTTGGGCCTCCTTTTATTAATGAAAATCTATTAACAAAAAAAAAAAATTATACAACTCAAGTCCTAAGACGTACATGAAATTGTAAGCATTTCTAAACAAAAAACCTCCTCACTTTTCACAATTGTTCACTCGAAGTTTTTTGTTTTGGGTAAGAAAAATCGAATGTTGTATTCTCTCTAATCTCTATTTTTGTATCATCTTCTATTTTGCTTTGTTTTTCAAGAAATATAAATACAATTATCGTGTTATATTTATTAGAGAAGATACAAAAAATCTTGTTAAAGTAGAGAGGTTTAAAGATTATTTTTTTTCTTGTATAATATGGAATACCGATTAAACAAAGTAGATTTGGTTTAAGACTTAAATCCTTGTGATTTAGATTGTTTCCTGAAGAAAGATGTTTGTGTTTAATTATTATCATGATTTGTTAGAAGTAATCTTCTTTATTTTTTTCTCCTTTGTGATATACATAAGATATGTTCATAAATATTCATAAACTTTAAGATCTTTATATATCTATAGGTTTCGAGAGATCGTAGTCATCAAAATCAAACCACGAAGATGATATAGACGATAATAACATCATTTTCGCGCTTATGTTTTGAGTACAATCTCATTCCAAAAACGAGAAGCCCTAGGTAAAATTATGTTAAGTGTTGGGGCAAAAANCTTTAGTTGAGTATTTGTGTAGTACGTTATTTCGATAATAACAAACATGAACCATCATCAACACTTGATAGAGGTAAACACCAAAAAATGTTGAATATGAAGTAATATATTTAGTTTAAGGCTAAAACAGTGAGAGAGAGTTTCTTAATGATCCTAAAATAGTGAGAGAGGGGGTTTCTTAGTTATCCTAAAAGAGATTCAAAAAATACAAATAGTTTTACCGAAAAAAACAAAAGAAAAGAAGACAATTCATGCCTAAAAATGATATAGATGATGGTTCTTGCTTTGTTATTATCGAAATAATGCATTACACAAATACACAACTAAAGTAAAACAATAAGATAAAAATAATTAAGTGCGGACGATTTAACTTACTATTACCTAGGATTTCTCGTTTTTGGAATGTGGTTATACGCAAAACCTAACCACGCATATGATGTTATTGTTGTCTACATAATATTCATGGTTTGATTTTGATGACTACGATCTCGAACCTATAGATGTATAGAGATCTTAAAGTTTAGGAATAGTTATGAATATATCTTATGTATATCACCAAGGAGAAAAAAAGGAAGATTACTTCAAACAAATCATGGTAATAATTAAACACAATCATCTTATTTCAGGAAACAATCTAAGGTACAATGATTTAAGTCTTAAACCAAATCTACTTTGTTTAATTGGTATTCAATATTATACAAGAAAACAAATCATCTTAAACCTCTCTACTTTATCAAGATTTGTTTTATTTTCTCTAATAAATATAACACGACAATTGTATTTATATTTCTTGAAAAGCAAAGGGAAATAGATGATGATATAAAGAGAGAGAGATCAAAGAGAATACAACATTCAATTGTTCTTATCCAAAAAACTTCGAGTGAACAATTGTGAAGAGTGAGTAGATTTTTTGTTTGTAAATGTTTACAATTTCATACGTATTAGGACTTGCGATGTATAAATACTTGATTTTTTTAAAAAAATATCTACTTTATACTTTACGAGTTAGTTTAGATTTCNTTATATTTACTTTATACTTGCGATGTATAAATACTTGATTTTTTTAAAAAATATCTACTTTATACTTTACGAGTTAGTTTAGATTTCGACAATGTATTTTTGACTTATTTTATTTATTTGACAAAAAAGTTAATTCGAAAGAATCGTAACATAATGCAACAATTTGAGGAAATACTACAACTTTTAATTTATTTTATGATATAAAATACAAACAAAAAAACATATAACAAAAACTGTGGATTAATTAAGAGTATGAGTTTCAGAACAAAATTACCATTATAGTCTGTTAGGATGTAAGCTTTTGTATAAAGACCGTTTTTCATAAGTTTTTAGATTACATAATAGATACAATAAAAGTGAAAATTTATTAAAATCTAGTTCCCATTAAAAATAGCATCACATTTATTAGGTGACAGAGATCCCGAAGTTAAAAAGACAATAACAACATAAATATTGATGTTTTCTACTAAAAAAGAGAATTAAGATTATTACATATCGAAAGAAACTTACAATATTTTCCATAAAAAATTACATTGTTTTAGGCTTTTCATGTAGTAAAAGTCGTTTTAGTTTTAAAATAGGTAAAGATAAAAAGGGCAAAAGAAAAAAAAAGCATGAAACTTTGGAAACAAAATGATACAAAACATGAAAAACATATTTACGAACCTCAAATTCAAATACCCATAAGACCCGTTTGTCTCTATTTTACAAACCACCCTTCGTTTTCATGAAAACCTAAATATTTTTTAGTTAAAGTTTTTAGAAAAAATACGGTAAAGTACCTAAATTTTCATTCACCTTTTTTTTATACACGAACTACAACTTCTATAAATTTTATAGTTCAATCATTTGATAATTTTTTTATATATTAATATAACCATATGTTTACATATAAAAATTTAAATTTATTCTTATTATTTTATGGAATGGTGGTATATTTTGAACTAGTACAAGCCAAAAACAAAAATTTTAAATAATTTATAGACGAATTTTTGGTAATCAACAAAATAAAATTCAGCGATGACGAAAATAATGTTGAAGAAAAAGTATTACCAAGACGAAGAAGACCACCACCAGACGAGTAGTAACAAATTTTGTAGCATTCACCATAACTTCTGTAATTTTGCCAAACAAAATGAGACAAAAATCAAACTAATTAATAAGTGTAATATTTTTATCCCTCATTAATATGATTCACAAAATCTATTTTCTAGATATTTTATCTAAAATATTAAATATATAGCTCTTGTATATTCTCTACAATATATATGACGGGAGAAAATATCAAATAGTATAGATATAAATTTTTTTTCATTAAATTGCTTTAGAACTGGAAACTGATTTTACGCATAATAGATCATTTACTCTAACCTATAAATTTATGTACCATCAAGTAGACAAGTACCATGATGTATTTGTAATACAAGACTCAAAAACAGTTCTTTTTTCTTGCTAAAAGTACAAGAATGAAAAATGTATAGGTTGTTATTTAGAATCTATAGAATTTTTATTAAAAAGTTATTTATCGATATAATTTACATTAGCATTGACATATTTAAATTAAATTTAAATTGATTTACAGTGAAGAATTGAACGGGTGATTCAATAAAGGGTTGAGAAAAAATTCGAACTAGAAACCCGACCGGAAAATGTTAATCTGAATCCAAATTAAATTATTTAATTACCTCAAGGAGTTTTACTTATAAGGTATTTCAGATTTGTAACATCTAGTGAATCTGAAATCCAAATTAGTACCTGAAAAATTTGAACATATTATTAGAAATTCAATATTTATTGTTTGTGTATAAAAAAACCCAAAAAAATTGAACATGAATGCATATACCTAGTTCAATGCTTAAACATTGAAGGAGGATTTCTTAAAAATGATCCTAAATCATTAAGAGAGCGGCTGTCTTAATCACCTGATCGTCCGTACGCCTGGAAGAATGGTCTTCTATGCTACAATAATCGTGTGGTAATCCCCATCCTCCCCTCTTATCTGACAGATTCTTTTGGAATTCCATAGTTCATTATTTGGTTGTCACTTAGGTATTCTCCGCACCTTGAAACAACTCTCACATCAATTATATTGGCCTCAGATGCACCGTTCAGTTCGGGAGTTTGTCGCGGCTTGTGACACGTGTCAGCGTACAATGTCATATACACTATCATCGGTCAGATACAAACCATCCCCGAAAGCTAAGATCGACGAACTAAAAGGTAATTCTAGGCAACTTAGAAACAAACCCGAAAGGTAAAAACACAAAGAATCGCTTTTCTAAAGTAATTTCTTTATGCGTTACCTCTTTAATTTAAGAAGTGCTCGAGGACGTGGAGAAGTGCTCAAGGATATATCATAACAATTTTTTTTTAATTGGTGGAGAAGGGGTGTCATATATATCAAGGTAGAAGAGTACCCTTTCTCCAATAAGTAGATAAATCATGTATAAACTATTATGTCAATGAACCCCAATCTCTTACGAATATATCGCTTATAAATTTCCCTTAACCATATAAATAGTTATCTAGAAAATCCCATATGCTATTTAATAGACTATATTCATTAAATCTTACAATATAATTATTTACCTAATTGGTTATCAAATTTTATAACTCAAATATAATCCCTACTTATTTAGTTTAGGAGAGAACCCATGTGATACTCGAGTCTTTGTTTTATAAAAAATTTATTAAAATTTTATATACAAAATATTTTAATCAATATAATATTTGATTATCAATATTTTCTTATGTGCTATATTACGATTTTCATTTTAAATATTTATCTTTTCTTCCGTTTCATATTACTTATCAAATTTTATATATTTAACTAATTGTTACTTTCAATTAATTTTGAATTTTAGTTTTCATAAATTTCATCTATTTTTTTATTATGTTTCCATTTTCTTATCCCCCCCCCCCTCCCCATTTTTTTGTTAATATTCTCTCTGTCTTTTATACTTTATTATATGCTTCATGTATTTTAATTTCTTTTGTCTGTTATATATTTTTAATTTTATTTTTATCTTGGGTAATGAATGATAAAAATATTTTCCTTTTAACATACAAATAAATTTTTAATTTGTATTGAGATTGATTTTATACGTGCTAGTTTAAAATGTTGACTAACTTTCTTTCTAAAAGTAAACGAAATATTTATAGAAATTTTATACTAATTCTAACTTCAATACGATACCCTAAAATTAGATTCTAAATTCAATAATATATACAAACTTAAATTTTGAATTTACTTAAATATTTTAAAACATTTAAATAAAGTTTTTGTTGAATACATGTTAATTTAATTTTTTTATAAATGATGATGTATCTAATCATATTTTTTATACAAATTCCGATTTATTCAGTTTGATTAGACATATTTTCATTTACCTTATAATCAAACTAACCAATTTGATTTGACATAATCTTATTCTTAGTATATAATTTAGTATTTTTTCAATTTTTAAACGGATCACTTAAATCAAGTGATTATAGACTTATTAGTTCTATTTATTGTCTTTGAGTTCAAATTTCTTTTTTTACAAAAATTAAGTCTTTTTGGGTATCACGTATTAATACAGAAGAATATCCCTCTCTCGTTATATATATATATTTAAAACGTGGATCACAAATGGATTATACTCACTATTTGTGATCAACATGTGGATCCCATTCACCATTTAAGTATTCATCGACACTTGAACCAAAGAAGGTGAAGAGTAAGGACTCGTTATATATTAAGGCGTGATTGGAAGAGTGGAGTGGGAGCTGGGAGCTGTAAACACCTGGGAGTGAGAGATGGAGCTGGGAACTGTGAGCCAAAATTAAGAATGTAAAAATATATTTTAAAATAAAGTTATTTATTTTATTATTAAAATAAAAAATTCTTAAAATTTCAAAAAATAAAAAAACTCTAAAATTCAAAAAAAAAAAAAACAAAAAATGAAAATAATCTATCTATGACTTCTCCATATATGTGTTGCAATGTTGTCTCGAATACCGGCCATGTACGCTTCAATTGTAGGCATATAATCATTTCCTCGAGTTTCTTGATCATCATCTGAGTCTGACAAATCAAGCAGTCCGTTATCTAGTTGTTCAAACAAATAAAAATCTTCGTCAATATTTGCTGATTTTCGTATGAAATTATGTAATGCCATAGTTGCTACAACAATCTTGCATTATGTTTGTAGATCATATATATATTTTTTAAAAATAAAATTATAATTTAAAATAAATTTATTTAGTTAAAACCTATAATTATTTAAAATTATATTTTTGAAAATAAAATTATTTAATTTATATTAAAATAATAAAAATTAAAAAAATCATAAAAATCTGAAAGAATTCAAAACAAATGAAAAGATAACTAAAAATAAAAATAATATATCTATGACCTTTATATATGTGTTACAATGTTGTATCAACTACCAGTCATATACACATCACTGTGATGAATTGTTTATAACAACAAATTATATTAATCAAAATTTTAAAATATTATCTAAAATTTACATTACTTTAAATTCCGATTTTAAATTTTCTACATAAGATTTCAATTCATAGCTCAATTTCATGCAGATTTTAGATTTAATAATTATCCTTCAACAAGATGTTCCATTTTTAAAATTATGTAGTTAACTGAAATTATTTAATTTTAGTTAATCAATATTTTTTTGAGCAATTTCTCAGTTTTGAATTTTAATGTCGATAAATAAGGACGAATTTAGAATTTAAATTTTAATCAAATAATTTATTAGTTAATACTTTAATAATTATTTAAATTGTAATAACACAAATTAGTTAATTAATTAAAATTATTTAATTTTTTTTTGAAATTTTGTTTCAGAAAAATAGTTTGTAAAAGGAAATATTTATTATAATATAACACAACTGTAATCACATAATTTAACATTTTAGATTTTAATAAATATTTCACTTTATTAATAAAGGTTATCTTGCTAATTAAAATTATTTAAAAGGTTTTAAAATTTTATTGGGGAAAAAGTAAATTTAAGAATAAAAATATTATTTGATCGGATTCATCTATAATCAAAAGGTTTAACAATTTAGATTTTAATAATTATTTTATTTTTACTTTTACTAAATAAAAGTTAGTTAATTAATTAAAATAATTTACCGTTTTTGATATTTTACCGGAGAAGAAATAGAATTTAAAAATAACGAAAAATGTTTAGTAGATCCAACAAGAGTTATAAGGCCATCCACATTGGTGTTTCTCCACTAAAAACTTCAATCATTATTTTAATAATATTTGTACTTATTTTAAAAATATTTGTACTAAGTTTAAAACCAAAACTCAGCAAAACGCTTGCATTAGTGTTGCTGACAATCGCAGATCGACAACTGTCGTATCTGATCCGGGCTCATAGTATCTTGCCCTAGAACCGATACTTGACAATTTCCTATTTTTCATTTCTTTTGGATTTAAAAAAGTCCAAGAACTCCTATAAAAACTTCAATGTACATGCTCTAACTCTTCTTTTGAGAGTGTTATAATGCGAGTGGTTTTTTAAGATTTTCGCACGTGTGATAAGAAGAAAAAATGTTGTGATGGGCATCGAGGAATGGTTAATATAACGCAAGCACTCACTTTCGACCCTTCCAATCATGCTGCTTTACATTGTTTGCAAAAAAATAATTGCCAAAAAAAGGGAAAACGGTCAATAAAATTCCGAACTTGTCATTTTGTCCCGTTTAAATTATGAGATATCACTTAGACCATTTAAACTTCATAGTTTTGTTGACTTTTAATTTAAATATTGAACTCCTTTTGACTGAGAAATTAAACACGACGTAAACATACTAACGAAATATTTAAACGGAGTTAAATCTCACTGTTAAATGAAACGACGACGTTTTGAGAAAACAAAAAAAATCCCAAGGTTGAAATTTCGGCCATTTTAACCTCGAATTTTTGATGACTTTCCATTTTAATCACAAACTTTTGTTGACCGAGCCAATTTAGACATAATTTTATGTTAGAGGTTGATGATGAGTTATTCAGCTTGATTCAGGTTATTTAAGTTTTGAGTTTGTTTGGTGATTTAAAAATATGTTATTCAAGAATAAATTTTATATCTGTTCGGTTGGAGTTTGAGATATTTGGCTCAATTTGAGCTAATACAAATAGAGCTGGATAAATCAAATTGAGCCGAATAACCTGAAGCAAACCAAACCGCTATAAAATGTAGTCTTGAATTGACATATTTTTAAAAGACCAAACAAAACAAAAACTTGAATAACCTGAACCGAGCCGAATAACTCATCGCCAACCTCTAATATAAAATTGTGTCTAAATTGGCCCGGTCAACAAAAGTTTGTGATTAAAATGGAAAGTCAACGAAAGTTCGTGATTAAAATGAAAAGTCAACGAAAGTTTGTTGTTAAAATGACCGAAATTTGGAACTTTGAGATTTTTTGTTGTTTTCTCAAAACGACGTCGTTTTATTTAAGAGTGAGATTAAACTCCGTTTAAATATTTCGCTAGTGAAGTTAAAGTCGTATCTAATTTGGCTCAGTCAACATAAGTTCGGGATTTAAATTGAAAGTCAACAAAACTATGAGATTTAAATAGTCTAAATGATAGTTCAAGGTTTAAACGGTGCAAAATGACTAGTTCGGGGTTTTATTTACATTTTTCCCGCCAAAGAAACTAACTTATAAATAACAGTTATCTTATTCTCTATTGTTCATAGATCTTGTAACCAATCGCTTAAATACCTAAAAAAGAAAACGCAAACGCGATCTCTCTCTCCCTCCCTCTCTAAGCTCTGTTTCCTTTCGGGATCGTCATGGCGGAGATAGACATCGCCGGCGGGAAGGAGCCGCTGATAAACCGTGAGGACAGCAAAAAGTCTTCAATCGCTGTGTTTCGTACCAGAAACTTCCGAAAACACCTAACATGGATGTGCGTGGATCACTCGAGCCCATGGACGGTAATCCTCTCTTGGACGATGTTCGTCGTGTTCGCGCTCGTGGTTCCTTCTTGTTATATCAAAGTTGTGATTGATTCAAGTTTCTTGGAATCAAGGTGGAGACTGTTGTGTCACTGCTGTGACACATGTTCATTGGTTTGATTTGGGTTTAGGAATGAACCAAGGGTTGAAGATTAAAGCTATTTGGGTTTGCAGTTGGTCTTGGGCTTGCATTTGGGCTTATGCCTAAAGTTTTGAAGCCCTAAAGCCCGATGATTATAAATAGTCAAAACCCTAGCTTTTGTCTCTTTAGTCAGTTTGCTGAAAACTGTCTCACTTTGTGTTTTTCTTCTTTCTCTCGATTGTAACACAAACTATGCTGTTTTGAGCTGTATCCTCTTCCATTTTAGTGGATTGTAAGGATTGATCTGACCCCAGACGTAGACTTCATCACACCGATGAGTTGAACCGGGTTAACAAATCTCTGTGTCATTTTTCTGCATGGTCCTGTCCAATGTTTTGTGTGTGTTTCAATGCTGTGAGTTTTGGTTTCAAAGGCTTACACATGGTTCAAGTTGCACACTAATTAGAGTGATTAAGAGACTAGTGATGGGAGAATCAACAAGGTGTTTTGCTATGAAATCTGTTGACTGATTATTGTGGAGGTTTTATACAATTCAGTGGGCTGATGATCATTGGTTTATGTTCAGAACAGTCACGCAGTGATGGTTGTATGGTATATTTTTGTCTACTCAATAGTTCTGCACAGGAGGAACAATGAAATCTCGTTGAATCACAAGGAACACATGTTTGGTTGTGTGTTGGTTACTCTGCTGGTAGAAGCTAGATGCAGTTGTGGTTCTGAATGGTTATACGAATAACTATTTTTTGCACATATGAATCTCAGGT
>OVAU01001734.1:0-13998 GCA_900406315.1 Biscutella laevigata subsp. laevigata
GGCATAATTTAACCTATGATTATTATGTTAAATTTTTTATTGCTGTTTTAATTTATAATAAATTCATTTGATGAAATTTATAATACAATAAATCTTAGATTTTTAAAATATTTTTATTTATTATATATAAAAGATAGTTTTAAATATAGATTATTGATTTTAAACATAAATAACAAAGAATATTTCTTTGGAGATAGTTTTTCCTAAAATCGTGCTTATTTTTACAACAATATCTATTTAAAATTTTTGAAGTCATTATCAATAAAAAAAATTGAAATTTACGTGAGCTTTATAATTAAGATATTTGTGGATACATACAAAATTTTAATATTGGTTAGAAATATATGTAATTTAATTTTTCTAGTAATTAAATAAAATAGACCATTCTAACTTTTTGTGATAGATAAACCCTGTTTTAATATAATAGATAGATACTAAATCCATATTAGATTTAGTTATATCACTCTTGAAAAATGAAAATCCAAGTTATTTTGGAAACCCTGCAAATACTGAAAAGATCAGGGTTTGTTTGATTTCAAAAGTAACAAAAACAGTTTTTAGTTAATAAACAAAACATGAAACTGTGTTCCAGAATAAGCAATTGTCTTAAAACACACAATCTTACATGTCTCTACGCGTAACCACCAAATAAAACCAGAGGCCAATATTAAGAAACTCTTTTCTCTCCAACCATTTTCCTTTCTTTGAATTAAAACGAAATCCTTTTACAGATTCTTCACACTGCACCTTAATCTTTTGAATCAATCCTCGTCTTTTGTTAAAAGACTTGGTTGATTCCTTGTTTTTTCTGGTTTTCTCTCGCTGCCTTGCGGTTCAAGGCGGTGGGGAAACTGAAGTTAAAACGGGATGATTAAACCTTGGGACGCACGTAATTCATTAAGTCTATTGATTTTGTTTTTATCAATTCTTTCTCTCTGCAACTGCCAAGATTATGGAGCACCAAACGAGGATGGAGTAGGAGGACGAGAGCCACCGCCTGAAATGGCGGCTTGCAACGGTATATTCATGAGCTATACCTTTGGAAGCCGTGAAAGAGAGTACCCACACGTCAAGAATGTGACTGCACAATCGTGGGCGTTTAAAGCGACTGCGTTGATTGTAAACGCGGGTAAGGAAGAACTCAAAGGCTGGCAAATGTTCATAGGGTTCCGTCATAGAGAGCTGCTTGTTTCTACGAATGGTGCGTCTCCAATGGACGGTGATTTTCCTCTGGATGCTACCAATGGAACAACGTTCATTGGTTCAGGAAATCCAGATTTGAAAACCTCAATTGAAACTGCTGGTGATTTCAATCAGATATCGGCGAATATCGAAATCACTGGGACTTTTTTCGGGGTTCCGAAAGCGGTTCTGCCTATGCCAAGAACTCTTAAGCTCACAAACGACGGTTGGGAATGCCCCGCTGCAAAGAGAAAAGGTAGCTCGAATGTTGCAGACGCTATTAATTTATGTTTACATTTTGAACTGTGAGTTTTGTTTTCTTGCGCAGGAGGTAACATGCACGTTTGTTGCAAAAGAAACCCTAAGATCAAGGCCAAGAGTGCATTTAAAACAAAGTTTGCTCGGAGAAGGATCGGTGATTTGAACATTGTATACGATGTTCTGCAGTCGTTCGACAACAACTACTTAGCCCAAGTGACCATCGACAACGATAATCCACTCGGCCGGTTAGATCGTTGGAATCTGACTTGGGAATGGACTCGAGGAGAGATTATAAACACGATGCGAGGAGCTTACACTTACAAGAAAGATCCATCTGAATGTCTTTACAGCAAAGCTGGAATATATTACAAAGACTTAGATTTCTCTAAGGTCATGAACTGTCAGAAAAAACCAGCTATTTCCGATTTGCCTCCTGAGAAGAAGGACGATGACTTAGTTGGCAAGTTACCTTTCTGCTGCAAAAATGGAACTCTCTTGCCACCTCTTATGGATCCTCGGCAAGCTCGATCTATATTTCAACTGCAGGTAAAATATATAATCTATTTTAGTGAAACATTGTATCTAAAAGATCATTGTTTAGATGTTTTTTCTCTCTCTCAATTTGTTAGGTTTTCAAGTTGCCTCCTGATCTAAACAAAACAGCTCTACACCCACCTCAACATTGGAAAATCGACGGTATTCTCAACCCGCAATACAAATGTGGACCTCCGGTTCGCGTCGACCCGTCTCAATTCCCGGATCCTACCGGTCTACCATCTGTAACCTTTGCGATTTCCAGCTGGCAAGTGGTTTGCAATATAACCAAACCAAAAGCTCAAGCCTCGAGATGTTGTGTCTCCTTCTCTGCATTCTATAACGAATCTGCAATTCCTTGCAACACTTGCGCTTGCGGATGCAACAACATCGATACCAACACTTGCAATGCACATCGTAATCCACTCCTCCTCCCTCCCGACGCTCTCCTTGTTCCGTTCGATAACCGAACCCTAAAATCTAGAGCTTGGGCTAAACAAAACCACATGCCTATACCTAAGAAACTCCCTTGTCCGGATAACTGTGGAGTCAGCATTAACTGGCACGTGAACACTGATTACAAAAACGGTTGGACCGCAAGGTTAACTGTGTTTAACTGGAGAGATTTCGCGTTTCAGGATTGGTTTGTAGCGATTGAGATGGGAAAGGCAGGTTCAGGGTATGAAAACGTTTACTCCTTTAACGGTACACGTGTTCCACCAAAGAATCGAACCGTTCTGTTCCAAGGGCTGCCTGGTATGAACTATCTTGTGGGTCAAGTTAACGGAACCAATCCATTAAAAGACCCTCCCGTGCCCGGAAAGCAACAATCTGTTATCTCTTTCACCAAGAAAAACATCAATGGACTGAATATTCCCGAAGGCGACGGTTTCCCAACCAAACTTTTCTTCAATGGAGAAGAATGTGCACTTCCATTACATTTCCCGAAGAAGAGCTCAGGACATAGGCGTGGTATCAGCGTATTGATGTCACTTGGTGTAGCTGTGGTTGCGGCTTTTGCACTGATCTGATGAGATAACTTTAGTTGATGTGATGATAATGTTGCTGAACAGAGGAGAGGACCAAAAGGAACAGATGTGAAGAGATCTTTGTACTATGATTGAACTATATTGGAAAAAAGAGTGACAAGTTGTATTAATACTTTTGTTTGGTCTGTAAAAGTATATTCATGTGTTTGGTAATCCAAATAGCTGAGAGCAATGTTGGCTTTTTATTTTTGACTCGAAGAAGATCTTAGTCTTTTGTGAATCTCTTCTTTCTTCTTCAACACTTTTGTCAGAAAAATAACATAAAAGATTCGAAAGCAAAGGACTAAAGCCATAGACAGAAACAAGTCACATGAGATTCCAAAAACTGAAACACTTGTTGAAAACAAGCATTTATGCTTTGCTTAGAATCTGAGAAAGACGACAAAAAGCTTCTCTGCAACATTTCCTCAAAAGCCTCACCTTTTATATAAACCCAATATCCTTCATCATAGTCTGTACCAAACTAAATTCACATACATCTTGATTTCAAATTGGCTTTATTCTCTTCTTTCAGTTCAAGAAAATGGTCGGAGATCTCAAAAACATGAGGCTTCGTGGTCTCGGCCTTGTATGTCTCTTCATGATCGTTAACAAAGTGTACGCTAGAGAGTTTACAGTCGGTGGTGCAAATGGTTGGACCGTCCCTTCTGGTTCTCAAGTGTACAGTCAATGGGCAGAACAAAGCAGATTCCAAATCGGAGACTCTCTTCGTAAGTTATCAGACTATATTAATCACCTGAATCATATGGTTTTCGATCACATATGATACACACAAATGTATACAATTGCAGTGTTCGTCTACCAACCAAACCAAGACTCAGTGCTCCAAGTCACAAGAGACGCTTACGACAGCTGCAACACAGACGCACCAACCGCTAAATTCACTGATGGCAAAACCTCCTTCGCACTTACCAACTCTGGGCCATACTATTTCATCAGCGGAAACAAAGACCACTGCAACAAAAACGAGAAGCTCGTGGTCATTGTCATGGCTGATAGAAGCGGAAAGAACAACACCATACCATCATCTCCACCGTCTCCAGCTCCGGCTCCTTCAGGAGAATACGCTCCTTCTCCGCCTTTCACAGGAACTCTAGGGACTCCAACACCTACGCCTACTCCGTCTGAAGATAATCCAAAAAACGCAGCTTCTTCTTCTTCGTCTTCCTTTACCATTGCTCTTCTTGGAGCTTCTCTAGCTTCAACTCTATTTCTACACTAAGAAGTTTCTCTTTTGTCTATTGTTTTCAATCGTAACGAGTATGTTCCCTTTCTCTCTTCACCCAAGTTTGTGTCATTTGTTTCTTATGTAAATTAATAAAAAGCTCTACTTGTGTGTATATTGCTGATATATCATCTCTAGAAATGGTAAATGAAACAGACCAAGAATCATAATGAAACTAAGTGACAAACAAAAAAAATTTCTCTTGTCATAGTTTTTCTCTGTAGAACAGCTATTCGAAATAAACAGTCTGTGACGTTTCTTCTATGAATTATAAATTAATGGAAGATTCTAACCTCCAGTCACCGGTCAAAAGTTTTTCCCGAGTTCGACCTTTTTGATCATACTTATTGTATTGTGGCAAATTGAATCTAGTATTCCCGCAACCTGAAAAGAATCCACAGGCGAAATCCGAAATCACCATGGAATGCATAGAGTATGAAGAAGCAAGGTAGTGCAAGAGAATACTAACCGTGAAAACACCACCAATAATGGCGCACATATTTGTGATGAAGTGCGAGAAGGACTTTGAGTTTTCAGTTACTAAGATCTGTAACAAAGGAGGAAACTATTAAGAGAAGAGTATTTTGCTCGAGATATATCTCGTTAGTGTTGAAGAGGAGTGAACCTGCATGGGAGAGAGTTCAAAGTGAAACTTTGCAACAGGTAAGTAGTAAGTCTTAGCCACGCTGCTGTGAGCTGTGTATTCATATTCCTCGATCACTGAATGTTCTTGACCGGATCTTCTACTAATGACCTCTGTTTTAACTACTTGAAGGTAGTGTTCGATCTGTAGACAGCGTGAATTGTAAAGAAAATAGTTAGATATTGGTCACTAATTTGAAGAAGGTTCAATAGTTGTATATTGGTCACTAATTTGAAGAATCTAACTTGAAATGAAGGTTTTACGGACTTACAGTAACATTGGCACCAAATTCGTGTTTATTTATGAATGCCTTTTCATCAAGCCTGTCATGGCTTAGGCCAAGATATGGCAACAACCGCCTCATATCGGTCAGAAGCCTAGGAGAAATCAGCCTCCCAAAAGAAAGATGTGTAACAACATGTGACATATTCATTTGAGAAGAATCAAATGAATGAGCTCCTGAATTAGCTGAGATAACAAGGTTTCCTGGAACCTGAAACACACAGAAGAAGAAATTCCAGTACAGGGAAAGCTGGTAAAGGATTTTAAACATGCCACCAAATCAAGTACAGGACAGCCATTCAGTCTTCGATTTTTCAGCCCTGAGGTTTACCTTCTTTACACGTACATAACCTTCAACCATACAACCTCCTGTAACCGGTGCCTTTCTGAGCATTCTTGCTGTTTCATTGGATATGCCTTCCAAAGCTACCTTGTGAGTCTCCGGGTGGATAGGTGCTACCAGTCCCTCCACCATCTGGAAGAAAGAAAATCCTTGTATATCAACTTTTAGAAGAACATGCGAATAGATCTGCTCTGCGTGTATATATACGTAAATAATTCACAGACACAAACTACATGTTTTTTTATATAACAAGATGCCATATGTTGATGATGTATTCCTGATACTGGAACAAGATTTGGATTTCTCTACCTTAACTAGACTATCTGTGTCCCGATCTCCATAGTAAGATTCATGTTCATGGTTTCCATGGTCCTCTCTGAAAACACAAAGCAGGAACACGTCCGTAAGAACATTTACAGCAACAGATATGTGGTTTACATAAACCCCATAGAAGCTAAAGAGCAAAAGAAGAAAAGAAAACCACTTAAGGGTTTGAACAAATCTACAGTGATGAATGCACATGTGGCAACAACTGTACTGAGAACACAATTAGGAGAAACAAAATCGATTTTGTCGCTACTTTGACCCATTAAGATTAAGTAGAAGACATGAAGGTTACAAATTATGCTAGTGGCAGTTAAAAAAGAACTTATTGGATAGTTTCTCACGTAAGATCACTGCCTTTGCGGAAAATCCGAATAGAAGGATAGCCTTGTATATGATTCCTGAAAATACATTCAAGAATTTATGTCAAATGAGACATTAACGTGAATGACAGTGCCTCGTTAAACAGCAGACATTAAAAACTTAGGGAACCAAATTAAGCTCTTCTTGAAAATGACTCATAAATCAAGTGAAACAACGAACTAACTTTTTTCTGAGCAAGTTCCGAACAAATCATCAAGTTTCATATTAACCAAAAGAAAACAGGAAAATGGATAAAAACATTAACTTTATAGTACCTTCTACATAGGTCAGGTTCTTCTGTGCAATCAACGTTCCCTAGAAGAACACGGCCATCTTTTTCAGGATCATATCTGCAGCAGAACATTGACATGAATATGCCTCATACAAAAAAACTATCCGCCATCGTAACTTAAGAATATCACACCTTTGTTTTATTATATTAGCTGCTTTCTGCCATGACGGTTTCTGAAGCGAATAGTCAAAAATACCAAAAAAAACCATGAAAATTTCAGAAAATTAGAAAGTTTGCAAGAAGCTTAAGAAATTAGTAAAAGATCTACCAGACGATTACTCCAGTAGCACCATGGTGCATTGAAGTTAACAACCAATATCGGAAAGCTGCATAAAAAGTAAATTTATGTTAAAATCGATATTCAAACCCTCAGATAAGACTCTTACACATGAAAAATAAAAAAGAAGCTGCCTACTCACTAATGTGAAAGTACTTCAAAACTACCATCCGTTAATGGTACTGCACTATCAGGAAACTCATCCTTAATTTCTTCTCCATGGTTGATGTCATGTGATGCAAAGCCAGAGTGGAATTCTGCACCAGTTGACCTTAGATGTGGATCAATTGGAAACTTCCGAACAGTTTTTGTTATATTCAACCTATTCTGAAAAGAAATTAAACATCATAATTAGATTTAGGCCCCAGCTAACTGTAATAACATACAGACTGTATATATCATAGCTCAGTTGAAGGAAACAAGTCTTGCTTTCGACATAACTCACTGCTCACAACTGAAACAGGGACTTAGGGATAAGGTGTTAAGGTTGAAGTTTTAACAAATGACAATAACTTTGCAGATGATATTCTTATCTTTTCTTTGCAGTAAGATTGTATCATTAAGTTTTGCCTTTTGTATGATCATACAACACTTTTCTCAAAGTGCATTCTAAGAGTGAGGTGAGCATGAGACGATCAAAATAGAAAGGCCGAGAGTAGTGAATAGAGACTTACTGTTCCCAACACGTCACTCACATCCACAGATGCAAATTCACATGAGAGAGCAGGAAAACTACAAGAAGGTAAGAAACAAAAACAATGGACATAAAGAAAACACATTCCATTAACCTGAATATGAATGGAACATGATGATTATGGTGAAATCATTATGCTCAAGATCTAACCTGATGTTGAAATCAATGCGTAAGAAGTCCCCATCAGTGCTCTTGTCAACTACAACAGATGTGGTAGTGCTGACTTCCAAATAACTACTCAGCTCCTGCAAGATGAAAGATCATATCTTGTAATCAAGACACTCCGTTTGGTCCATAGCCAGAAAGGTGAAAGAGATCAGACAATCATAATGAAAAGAGAATTTACCATTCCAAACAAAACCATCATGATGAATGCAGCTGCAATGGATAACCCAGCGCCTGAAAGAGTTGCCTCTGTCAAATCTCGCGGGATTTTCCTGAACAAACAATAATAAAAAGAAAGGGGTCACCTTAAAAATCAGATCATTGCCGAAATATCGAGAGAAAAGACTCTTCGTTATCAAGGATATGAACACGAACGCAGAATTCAACAGGATAAAAGCGAATTTCCCAGTAATTAATCCGTTACGACAAAACAAAAATCGTGTAAGGAATCACATACAATCCTAAAATGTATATTCATGCGCACATGCAAATACATTTGAGGGAATTAGAGAACAAGAACAATCAGAGGATCGTACCGGTAGAAATCAACGGATTTGATTTTGGTGGAGGAAACCATAGCTGCTGTCGAGAAGAAATCGTCAAAATCCTGAGAGACAGAGAGATAGTGAAAGAAAGTGAAGAGAGCAGATCTACGTGAGGTGAAGAAGATGAGCACACACACACTCTCACTTTCTTCTCTAATACCAACGTGACTTGTGATTCCTTGTTAAGGAAACAAACCTTTGCGTTTCGAATTGATAACAAAATAATAATAATCAAAATAACTTTTCATATACTGTATTAAGAAAAAAATCTCAAGAGATTCTTAAAAATTAATACCTTTTTACTGCCAAATCCGGATATAAATTTAATCAGTGGGCTACGTTATTGTACTACCAACATGAAAACATGTTAACTTTTTGTGTTAAACATAGTGTGGAAATGATTTACATGTCTGAATAATATTGTTAATTGGATTTCTCACGCACTCTTGCAGCATTTTATACATACCATATATGAACACCATTATTTGATTTTATCTACCTTTTAGTGCTATTCCACTGTATAGATTTAATAAGAACTAAATCAGAAATTATAATCACAACAATTTTTTTAGAAAAAAAGTTATGATTGAAAAACATAGATAAAGGGACTATGCAAAGTCCTATCATCTTCAATTCAGCATAACACCAATAAGTATATTAAAACTAGTCTTTCATCTAGTATCTAATATATAATGTCTCAAACATCCACGACTTTGGTTAGCTATAACCACTCAAGCAATTTTTTTTTTTTTTTTTTTTTCAAAATTAAAAAAAAAAAAACNTTTTTTTTTTTTTTGCAAAATTAACAAATACAATACATTATAAACACTATAAGTCTGATTCGGTTTAGGTTGAATAAAATCAATAGTTCGGTTATCAGGTAATTCAGAAAATTCAGAAAATTGAAAATTGTACAAAATCGAATCCATTAAATTTGAAAAGTGGGTAGTCGTTTGGTTCCATGAATAAAATCGAATAAGTACTCAAACCTAAATTTAAAATTTAATGATCGATTTGGCCCGAACAAAAAAATTCAAACCAAATGTTGTTTTCACGTCAATTTCGGATTGAGTCAGTTAAGCGATTGACATCAAATTAAGTTTCATTTTGTTATCGGTTCAGTTCACCCAACTAATCATGTAGCCGATTTCTTTATTTTTCCTTATTTTTTTAATCAATTAAAACCAAAATTAAACAAAGTTTAAACCAAAAAAAGTCGAAAGTACCCAAAACAACATATAGGTTTATTTTGTAGATTATTATCCAACAAAACAATATTTTTACTAGAAATACAAAATTCTAGTGTTATAGAAAATCTCTCAATTTTGTGGATTATTATCCACTAAATGAGCATAATTTCTCAAAATATCCACTAAATGAGCATAATTTCTCAAAATACAAAATTCTAACATTTTACATAATCTCTTCGTTTTTGTGGCATTGTACAAAAACTCTTAGTATTAACGAACTAATATCCACCAATCAGCTTAAATTTCAAAAATATAAAATCATATGTGTTACAAAATCTATAAACTTTTGTGGACTAATATCCACCATATTAGCAGAATTACTAAAAATACAAAATTCTTAGAATACAAAGTTCTTAGAACACAAAATTCTAGCATTTTACAAAATTTCTCAGTTTTTATGGAGTAATATCCACCAAATGAGCATAATTTTCCAAAAATATAAAATTATATGTTTTTAAAAATATCTAAGTTTTATGGACTATATCCACTAAATTAGCAGAATTTCTCAAAAACAAAATTTAAGCGTTTTACAAAATCTCTTAGTTTTAAGGATTATTATCCACCAAATCAACCTGTAGTTCTCAAAATACAAAATTCTAGCGTTTTTATAATCTCTTATGGAATATTATCCACCGAATAAGTATAATTTCTAAAAATACAAAATTCTAGCATTTTACAAATTCTCACAATTTTGTAAACTATTATCCACTAAATGAGCATAATTTCATAAAATGCAAAATCTTAGGGATTTAAAAAATCTCTTAGTTTTTTTGACTATTATCCACCAAATGATCATAATTTCTGAGAAATTATATAAAATAATAATCCCGCAAGTAAAACTTATATAAAATAATAATCATATGTTTTATATATTGTATTAAGAAAAATTTCTGAGAAATTATATAAAATAACACCTTTTTACTGACAATCCTGAACTTTTAAGAACAAATCAAGGTATAATTCAATCATGGGACTACGTTATTGTACCATCAACATTGTTGCACACATGGAAACATATTAACTTTTTTGTTAAACATGTACAAGTCTGGATAATAATGTGATTGCCAATTTGATTCCTCACGCGCTCTTGCTCTTGAAGCATTTTATGCATTCGATACATGATCCAACACTATTTGATTTCTCCAAAATTAGTATGTAGAAAAATATAATCACATCAAAGAATTTTTTAAAAAAAAATATGATTGAAAAACACAATCAAAGTTTCAACCAATATAGTTAGACAACATAGCTAAAGGAACTAAGCAAAGTCCTCTCTTCTTCAATTCAGCACAATACTCTTCCTTCCTTATCTCTTTCTTATTCAATCCTTTCTCCTGTAATACATTTTTGTAAGTCATCGTCATAACAAATTATACTTAAAGAAACAACATTAAAGGTGATTGAAAGTATCGTACCTCAATTTTAGGATTGTTCAAGGTTTTTTCTTCTATCGAATTGTCTTCCATTTCACTGTAACGTCCCTGAAGAAACAAAGAGTAATCAATATACAACACATGCAATATCGTACCTTGTCCATTGTAGGTCTTCTCTTTGGGACTAACCTTGGTTCTGTTAGAAGGAGAAGAGGCTGTGTCTTCTTCGACAGAGAGTATTGGAGATGCAGCATCCGAAATCATGGAAGAATCGTCGTAATGACCAAATCCATCTTCGGTTTCAAAGTACATTGTCCAACTACTCTCTTCTACAGTACCCTCTTGTATTGTTCTTTGTTGATTAGAGCATATTGTTCGCCTCACACAGTTGCTTAATGCTGATTTCTCCATAAATACTTTCTTAGAGAAGAGGAGTTTGAATAATGTGAGAAGCTAAGACTTTTGTTTGCTCAGTTCTCTCAAATCTTGATCTATATATAGTAATGGAAGTAGAGGTCAAGAAAGTTGTAGGTCTACCACAATTTTGGCGTCTTGGTCTTAGTTTTAAATTCTTTTATATTTTTACTTATGATCATATTATATGTTGGTTTTATATTATATTTGTCAGTTGAACAGTTTGATTTCTTTATATGTGCACGACGAAGTAAAGATATACAAGAAAATGAATAACATTTTTGTTGGGTTAGTGGAATATAAATTTTACACTTATATATTAGTTAGAGCAGAATTGACAAAAAAAATATCTTATATGTATCTGTAATGAATGGACCAAAGTGTTGTTTTGTAACTAGCTAGAAGAATAACATTTTTTCAACTAAAAAATAAGGTATATTAGAGTTGAGTCCGTATTTTATATTTTGAAATTTATTTTTAACTTTTTCAGCTGAAGTTTTTTTATTAGAGTGAAAATAGTAAATGATTATTCATAACTTATATATATATATATATATTTTTTTCAAATCAGTAATAAAAAATCGTGTATATAAATTTTATTAGGTGATTATTTTGAAAGATACAAAAATATATTTCTCACTAAATATTTATTCGGTATTTCGAAATGAATAAATTCTAAAAAATTAATCTTAAATTATTGTAACCGTATTAATGTATATAATTATAAAGAAATAATATTATTGTAACGAAATCTTTTCCTATTCACAAATAAAATAGATCATTATAATTTTTTATAGTAGATGATTGATTTCATTTTAGCTTATATATATTGTCCGTTTAATATAGTTTTCTTTGGTATATAAAATCAAAATATAGTCTTATGCTTGGTATATATTACATTCATAAATATGTGTAAGAAGTGCAAAAAATAATTGACATAGAATTTGGAATATGTACTTGAAAACAAAATTAGTCAATGATGAAGACATATAATTCGTGGGGGAACTGTTACTAAATGTATATGAAGATATAGTAACGTGACAAGCAGATGTTATATAAGTCTTCGTTAAAACTTAAAAAAA
Source organism: Biscutella laevigata subsp. laevigata (assembly GCA_900406315.1). Taxonomy (NCBI): domain Eukaryota; kingdom Viridiplantae; phylum Streptophyta; class Magnoliopsida; order Brassicales; family Brassicaceae; genus Biscutella; species Biscutella laevigata. The sequence continues at coordinate 12,299 of OVAU01001734.1, forward strand.
AAACAGAAAACGTGATGAAGGCAACATAACACAAAAAAACAACAACATGATAAATGTAAGTCGGTCCACGTTCACCAATACCTTTTTTTTTAGTCCGGCAAGATAATGATTTTATTATATTTTTCTAAATTTTAGTTTACAATATACGAACTTTGTGAATATATGTAAAAGTTAATACGTAATATGTGATGGATGTTATTAAAATTGCCTCTAATTCTCTAACAGTGAATGACGCAAGAGGCTACGTAAGTTTGGTGTTTTGACATCACGACGGATCAGTGACAATGTGTAAACTAAGATTTTGCAGATCACATGACAATCATGCAGTGCATAACGCATGAACCAACACCATGAGTTAGATACTAGTCGTATGTGGATGTATAAGAATTAATTATTATCTTTAATTTTGTCAAATGTTGACAAAATAAGTATCGTTCATTTATTTGTAAAGAAAAGTTTATGATACTTTTTTGAACTTTAGATATTGTTTGTGAAACACCATATTTAATTATAAAAATATGTAGGGTATAATATTTACAATAATAGCAAATGATTAAGAATTATTCTATTGTAACAGATATGCCCAATAATACTTTTCTAGAGATATTTATTTAATATTTTGTAATTGTTAAATCCTCAAAATTGAATTATTGTAACAATATTATTGTATATATTATTACAATGAAATAATATTATTCTAATTAAATATTTTCTTTGTCGCTAAATAAAATATTTTAATATAAGTTTTTATGGTAGATTTATTATGTTTTAATTAAATTGACGATTTTTTTAAAAAAAAATATTATTTGAATCCGAACTAATATTTGGAATCCATTAAAAGATTAAATGCTTCTACAATTTTTATATTAACCATTTATGTGGGTGTCACTCTTCTTACTTCATATTTGATTCGAGCAAATCGAATCTTGTTCAAGTTGTTGGGATCTAGCTAGACTACGTTTTTCAGTGATCACAGTCTACAACTCGAATTCGATTTGGTGCTCTATCTTTTTTTTCTGATGATCAAATAGTTTCCGATCAATCACGTCATCGTAGTTTCCTTAGATCAAGACAAGAGGTTAAATTGGTCTAGACTTTTAGTTCAACATCTCATTTTTTGAAGGGATCAAACTCGAAACCTCATTTCCGAAATGAATCTATCTATTAAGCCAACTAATATTGGGTGATTTGGTGCTCTATCCATATAGTGAACATCCAAGTCATTTGATATGATTGTTACTTGTCCACTTATTACATAACAGCGAAAGTGATTACGATACGTATAATACTAAAGAATCATGACGAACATGATGCTATTTATGATCAACATGATTTCTTAAATTCCCAAAATCTTTGTTGTCAAACCGTAACATTTTTTTAATAGAGTCAAATAGATTGGTTTATATAGAATAAAAAATTTCGAATTTGAATTTTGTAGACGTTCACATTGTGTGCTCGCCCAATATCTTCTCACGTTTTTTATATAGAATAAAAAATTTCGAATTTGAATTTCTCATATCTCAAGTACTCTCCGCAACAAATGTGAATCCAAGTGATTCCGTTTGGTAAATTTGATGCTATAGTTCTTATTGTTATATATACATTAGAATTATACCCGCATTATATGCGGAGTGACTTTTTTGAATTATAATATTACCATGTATAGAGAACTATATTTTAAAAATTAAATGTGTGATTAA
>OVAU01001735.1:880-13997 GCA_900406315.1 Biscutella laevigata subsp. laevigata
CTGCCAAAGTACTAAAATCCTTCACGAACCGCCTATAGAAGTCGGCCAATCCGTGTAAACTCCTAACTTCACCAACTGTCTTTGGTGTAGGCCACTCCTTGATGGCTTTAATCTTTTCCTAATCTACTCTAACACCATCACCTGAAACTACAAAGCCAAGAAAGACTAGGTGATCCGCTCCAAAGGTGCATTTAGCAAAGTTTGCATAAAGCTTCTCATTTCATAAAACATTCAAGACATATTCTAGATGTTTAGCATGAGCACTCAAGTTCTTGTTGTAAATCAGAATATCATCAAAGTAAACCACAACAAACAAGCCAATAAACTTCCTAAGCACATGGTTCATTAACCTCATGAAAGTACTAGGTGCATTTGTCAAGCCAAAAGGCATGACCAACCATTCATAAAGACCATGTTTAGTTTTGAAGCGGTTTTCCATTCATCTCCTTCTTTCGTTCTAATATACTGGTAACCACTTTTCAAATCTATCTTAGAGAAGACCCTAGATCCATGCAACTCATCAAGCATATCATCTAAACGTGGAATAGGGTGGCGATACTTAATCGTTATGAAGTTGATTGCTCTACAATCTACGCACATTCTCCATGTTCCATATTCCTTTGGAACTAAGAGAACCGGAACTGCACAGGGACTCAAGCTCTCCCTTATGTAGCCCTTGCTCATAAGATCTTCCACTTGTCTTTGGAGCTCCTTGGTTTCCAAGGGATTGGTGCGATAAGCCGGCCTATTAGGTAGACTTGCTNTAGGTATACTTGCTCCGGGGACAAGGGCTATTTGGTGCTCTATTCCTCTCTTAGGTGGTAAGCCATATGTTTCTTCTCCTGGAAAAACATCTTTAAACTGATGCAATAGATCATTCAAAACACTCGGGAGTTCTGGTGATTAGTTAGTCAAAGTAGCAAGAGATTCTTTAAATACTAGCAACAAAACTGTTTGTTGATTGAAAAGAGACTTCCTTACTACTCCTTGGCTAACAAGGAAGTTGGATGGCTTAGAGACAGAAGGAGACTCTCCTTTCTTCCTTAGGTGTAACTGATCTTGAGCCACTTCTTGTGGTGTCATTGGTAGAAGAGTGATCTTCTTGCTTTTGAACTTCTTGTGATGCACAACTCTTTTATCATATTGCCAAGGTCTACCTAAGAGAAGGTGACCAGCTTCCATAGGTAACACATCAAACAACACTTCATCTTCTTACTTTCCAATAGATAGAGGCACGGTTACTTGGTGAGACACCTTCAACTCTCCCTCGGAGTTAAGCCAATGCAGCTTGTATGGCCGCGGGTGCTTAATCATATCCAAACCAAGTTTGCTCACCATTGTTGTGCTTGCTACATTAGTACAACTCCCACCATCAATTATAAGGCTACAAAATTTCTTTTTGACCAAGCACCTTGTGTGAAACATATTGTCCCTTTGAGCTTCATCAGAGTCTTTAATGAATAGCTTAAGGGTTCTTCGAGTGACTAGGAATTCTCCTTGAGCAGCCACTTCTTCAAATTCCTCTGGACAATTCTCATCTTCTTCTTTTTGAAGAACCTCTTCATCCTGTGATATGTATTCAACATCTTCAAGGAGGATCATCACACGCTTGTTGGTGCATTCATTTGCATAATGTCCACGGCCTTGACACTTAAAACATTTAACATCACGAGACCTAGTAGGATTAGCAATGCCTTTTCCTTTGTCTTGAAAGGCCTTGGGAGTGTCCTTGGTAGCCTCTTGAGTAGTTGGAGTAAAAGGCTTTCTTGGAGGATTCCAATCCTTGTTGAAAGAAGGCTTGGATTCCTTGTTGTAGTTGGACTTGAAAGGCGCTTTCCCTTTTCTCTTCACTTGCTACTCAATCACGATAGCTTTATGTAGCATCTCTTCTATCTCCAAGTAGTGTTGTAGCTCCAAATGGTCTTGGATCTCTCGGTTGAGACCGCCAAGAAATCTAGCCATAGTGGCTTCTCTATCCTCTCGGATATCAGCTTCCAAGAGAAGCATCTCCATCTCTTGGTAGTAATTCTCCACGGACTTGGTTCCTTGAGTCAATCTTCTAAGCCTTTGATGTATCTCTCTATGGTGGTGATTTGGAACAAAACGCTTCCTCATGACAGCCTTCAACTCAGCCCAAGTCTCTAACGGTCTTCACCATTCCTTCTCCTTGAAGTGACCAATTGATCCCACCAACTTAGAGCGTAATCATGCAACTCAGTAGCAGCCATCTTCACCTTGCTAGACTCAGAATACCATCTACAATCAAACACCAACTCAATCTTCTTCTCTCATTCCAAGTAGGCATCTAGATCATTTTTGCCATGAAAAGATGGAATCTTGATCTTGAAGCCTTCTATGCGGTCTTGCCTTGGGTCTCTTTGGTATGTTCTTTGAGAAGCTTGACTAGTATGGTTAGAGAGCTCTTCATCTTCATCTTGGTACCTTTGATAAGCACGCCTTGGTGGATACTCTCTAGGGTAAGTTTGTCTTGGTGGTGGAGCTTCTCTCGGGTAAGCTTGTCTTACATGCTCCCTTCTAACATCTTGAGGTGGTAACTCAGCTGGACCAGCCTCATAGTGATGCCTAGCTTTCTCCCAATCCCATTGCTGCCTTGGGTGAGGAACTCTGTTTGGTCTCCATGGCCTCATTCTCCGAGGAAATAAATCCTCTTCTTATTCCGGATATGGCTCTCTAGGCCTTGGTTGTTGAGGAGGCGGTGGAACCTCTGGAACTGGAGGAACATGAGGCGGAGGAGGAGGTTGAAGCTCTCTCCTAAGCTCGTCAAATCTTTCACTAAGCAACCAAATGAGATTAGTTTCCAAATCTTGTTGTGGAGGTAAAATCTCCGCGTTCTCGGCCATGGCTTCGATTTGTTGAACTGGTGGAGCAATAGGTGCACGTCCTCTAGCTGGCTGAGGTGGAGCTCTTGGTGGAGAAACAGAGCGTGTCCTGTTTCCATGAGAGGCACGAGTGAAATGAAAATGATTTGCCGTGGTTGGCAAGTTTGGTGAAGCAACTCTCAGGTCAAAAGTTGGGGACCACAAGAGACGGCCGTGGTGGCTTTGTCTTGTTCCTCCTTTTCGGCTATGACTCTTTTGCCCCTTCTCACGCTCAAGATAACTCAGAGCCAACTTTTAGATGTAATTGCTGGTGAGAGAGAGAGACTGGCCGTACAATCGTACAAGTGGTCCCAAAAGCAATCGGTTGGGGATTCACGCGCGACCAGCTGTGGCAAAAGCAATACACGCTTTCTTTTGACGTGTCATTGTGATTTGTACCTTGCAAGGACAAACAACAGAGAAAAGAATCAGGGTGGTGGCCAAAGCAAATTATTCTCCACGTTTTTAAAACGTACGACCACAAAATCAACCCGACACTAGCAAAAAGTAGAGTTGCAAACTTTAACTTGGGATAAACAACGAAAAAATAATGAGAATAATCTTAACAGATCAAAACAGAGCTTAAGCAATAACCGAATCAAGATCAAGCACAAATCTTAGAATCCAAACTCTCGGATCTACTTAGCACGATCCCTAAGCAAGCGAATAAGCGAACTTTTAGAGAGAAGGACTCCCTGATTTATGGTAGAGGTGAGTGGTCAAGTGCTCTGATACCACCTGGTATGCCCCTAGCTACATGGATCGGTAACTTGACCAGTCGTGGCGCTTTTAAGCCGGCTGGAGTGGTGGTGGCCACGATGCGTCTTCTACCAAAACCTACAGGCAAATGACACGAGACTTAGCACAGCTTAATATCAGAGTAAAATAAGAAATATAGTCGAGAGAGATGAGAGAAGAGAGAGCTTAGGCCGAAAGAGTCGAAACGTCGCCGTTTGGCTCTGCCGAGTACGGACTCCTTTGTACGGCCATGGCTACGTCATGCGGCCGTACTCAAAAACCTTGGAGAGTTTCTCCAGCCTAATCCACTCGGAATGCTCCGATCTTTTGCAAGTTTGGATCTTTAAGCAAATGATGAAGATCAGTCGAGGTGGAATCCGGTTTGCTGGAGTTTAGGCCGTGAGAAAGGTCGAAGGTCTTGATGGGTGAGGAAATGCGATCGATGGCTTCTTCGGGTTATCGAGAAACTTGTTGCCGGTTAAGCGAGAAACTTCAAACGATCGAGAACACTTAGAACAAAGCAAGAAAGGTTGGATCTTGGATATTACACACCAAGAATCCTTTAGAGGATATGACACACCTCTAATGAACTTCTAAGAGAAAAGATCTCATTTTTATTTTTTGATAAAAGTTGAAAGTTGTTTTGCCAAAAACGGCTACAAGGTCTTTAAATAGCAAAGACTTGAAACAAAAGAAAGCCCTAAATGGAAAGGAGTAAAAAAAAACGAAAAAGGATAGATAAGGAGCGTTCTCCAACGGTCATGAGACGTTTTCAAATACTCCTTAGGCTTGTGCATACTTCGGGCCGAATCAAGTACAATAGGCCTCGTTAAACCTTGTTGAGGAAAACCACGTGGGACAAAACCTCAATCAAGGAAGAGTACCTCTATGATCCAACCCTATAATGACTTAAGTACTTGAGGAAGAAATGAAGAGGTTGAATATATATGCTTCCTCTTCATTACCGAGAGATGGGTGGAGGCTTCAAAGTCTCTTTGGATCATTGTGAATGCATTGGCCAATCTTCTAGCTTGTGCTCTAGTGATTGGTCCTATAGGTACTTCAAGACATGCTTCATTTTCGTAAGCTTTTGGTCCATCTCCTTCTAGATCATCGGTCAAGTTCCTTTGGCTAACCGAGGTCACATCAATAAGTTGACTTTTTAATTCAATAGCCATTCTTGAGTTTTAGATAGACTTGTTTAGTGACAAAACAATCTTTATTGTTCTTGCCTAGACGTTGCTATTCTATCGATATAATTAGTGTGTAATAAAACCCCCGAAACATGGTTCGACTTAATCCCGATACTTGACCAAAACCACTATACTCTATTAGACTTAGCGGATGTTAGGCTTCTCATTATTTAATATTGAGACGGTCAAAATATCTTTCTTCAAATTGGGTTCTCACGGGATTTCTTGAATTTGCTAAGGCTTAGGTTCTTTCTCCCCACCTTACTAATCTTTCTCCTTTTTACTATGTTTTCTAAGGTGCATGAACACCCGTTCACAAGGTCCCAACACTCTTGTTCCCACACTTGCGAACATCACCGGTTTTGAGAGACAAAACAATATAGCTCGAAGACGCTCGAATCGTCGCCGTTCTCCAAACACTGAAATGGCCGACCAACAACACTGCGCCAAACCTCCTCTCCCTAGGACAATAGGAGAGATCAATGAACCCGACACTCATGATGCTCGTTCTGGAATTCGAGCACCACCGGTCGAAGCTAACACCTTCGAAATCAAAACTTCCATGCTCAACATGGTCGAACGGGAACAATTCCTTGGCTTACCAATAGACAACCCAATCAAGCACTTGAAACGCTTTGATCAAATCTGTGGCACTGTAAGTATTAATGGCGTTACTGAAGACGCCTACAAGTTGTGTTTGTTCCCTTTCTCCTTAGGCGATAATGGTAAAGCTTGGGCACAAGGCCTTGCTCCCGACTCCATCACTACTTGGGCCGATTGCAAGAAAGCCTTCCTTGCCATGTTCTTTTCACTGGCTCGAACCATTAAGATCCGAAGTGATATCTCCACATTCAAGGAAAAAGCCATGGAATCCCTTCTTGAAGCATGGGAACGCTTTAAACAATACACTCTTGATTGCCCACACCACGGTTTCGACTCTTTGTCCCTTCTCGGCATCTTCCACCGTGGCCTATTGAAGGATTATCAATTGATGCTCCACACCGCAAATGGAGATAGCTTCTTCTGTCTCTCACCTGAGCAAGGTTCCTCTCTCATAGAGCGCCTCGGCCAAAGTGATGCTTCACACGGTGGTGATTTTGACCGCTTGTTCCCTTGTACCGATGGCTCCAAAGATAACACCTTCAAGGCCGATTTGAAATCTCTCAACGAGAAGCTTGATCACATGCTCCTTTCTCAACGCGAATCGGTGAATGCTGTCGGGGTCATTGATGAAAAGGTATCGGTGGAATATAAAACCGAGGAAGTGCAATACATGGGGAACCAAGGTTACCAAAGGAACAACTACAACAACTACAACCCCAACCCACTTCTCTCTTACAGGAACACTAATGTCGCCAACACGAGCGATCAAGTGTATCCGTCTCAAAAGCCAAACTACAACAACAATAACAATCAAAGAGGGCCCTATCCGAATACGGCCACCAAAAGCAATCCTACAACAACAACAAGCCACCCGGTTTTTCTTCTCATCTTCAAGGTCAATCCTCTTACGCTCCACCTCCTCAAGCCCATCCGGTTGATTAAACGATCCTTATGTTGAAACAAATCCTTGAAGGCCAATCTAAGAGTGTCATCGATTTTGGCAACTTCAAAAAGGAATCAACTTCAAAGTCGATCACGTTTACTCCGACCTCAACTCCTAAATCGTCTCTCTCCTCTCACATGAAGACGTTCGATAATCAAGTTGCTTAAGTGGCTTCCTCATTAACCCGACAACTGGGAACTCTCCTTGGAAAGGGTATATCTCCTTCCAACGAGTACGTCAACCTAATCTCCCCAATCAAAATCATCGAGGACGATGAGACTCTAAATTGGGGGGGGGGATGGGGGGGAGGGGGGGGCTATCTCTTGCTAAAGAAGATGTCAATAATGAAGCGAACCCAACAACTCCCAAAAGGCATATGCACCGAGACTTCCATTCCCGGGTCGCCACATGAAAGAGCAAAAAGAGCTATTCGTCGAGAAGTTGAAAGGAGTAGAATCAATAATGCCTCAAATCGCTGCCACCTTACCTAACCCAAGGATCAACCAAGCAATAAAAAATCTAACACTTGAGAAACTCAAAAACCTCGACATGCTAAAGAAAACTCTCAATTCAATCAACTTTAATAATCGTATTTGTGATTTGGGTGCTAGCTTGAATGTGATGCCTCTTGCGGTTGTTAAACGTTTAGGATACTCTTCTTTTGTCCCTTGTAGGATGAACGTCATCCTTGGAGATTCGTCAGCGCGCAAACCCGAGGGGATACTAGATCATGTACCGATCAAAATTGAGAGATGTGGAAGTAACAACGAACTTCATGGTACTAAAGATGGAGAGGGAAAACAATGAGCATTTAGTTTTTGGTAGACCGTTCTTAGCCGCCACCTGAACGAAAATAAGCATGAAAATAGGATTGATTAGACAGGACCTGAAGGCTAACGGAACTCAAATCTATGAAGCACGACCCTTACTTAAAGAAGACAAGGAAGACATCAAGGTTTCTCTTTTGAGTGATAAAGAGAAGGAAGAAGAAACGGAAATTAAAAGGTTCAAAGAAATAGAAGAAGTTCCGGAAGGAGTACCGATCCAAGATAGGAAGATTGATCTTGGTCTATACCACATTCTAACCACCATCAACGGGTTTTACTTTGAAGACATCCTGTGTGATTCTCAGTTAGTGTTGAACTCTATGAAGGTGAACATGAGCAAGAATTTGGGTATTCGAGTTTCAACCAGTTGGGATGCTTTTTAATGTGGCTCTCCAAATATATGACGGCGTGGTATTGACCGACTTCCATGTTTTCAAAACACCTTTGCGTGAGGAGAAACACATAATCCTAGGGAGACCCTTTCTATGTGACGCTGAAGCAGAATTAAAATTCTACTCCGGGAAGATGATCTTGAACCGCATTGACAACTACACCTCTTGCTCACTGGAGCATGCGCCTTTGATCAACCTCTTAGGCCTCATGCGGAAGTGAGACAACCGTTTCAAGCCGTCTAAGGTCAACTCTGAGAGGTTGAGTGTGAAGTTCATGAGAACCGAAGAGTATTAGATCCTCATGTAGCACACCAAAACATGCACCACACTGATTTAGTTGCAAATTTGTGGACCGTGAGAAACCAATTGAGGGTGGAAAGACAAGAGTACATGACGGAGTTGGAAGAGCTTCGCGAGCGGGTTTGTGAGCTCGAGATTATCAACAACACACGCTGAGCACATGACAAAGTCAAGCTAATGACTTAAAACAAGCTCACTTGGGAGGAAATCCCAAGATATCCTTTGTATATATTTGTTTTTATTTGCTTGGACTTGTTATTTTTCTTTCGTTTTAAGTTTGAACTTGGTTTTTCCTTTTTGTTGCGATGGAGTTTGATTCTTTGCAGGCTTTAGATATACCGGTCTATTCAAGACCAAATCCACCATCCCGGAGAAGGTGTTTTCAGCAAGAATCGAACGAGAAGAGAAAGGAAGATGGAAAAACTTTGATTTGGGAATCCGGTGTGTTTGTCCCGGTCACCAATCCCGATCAAACACATCGGGATGACCTCTCAGGAATTCTAAAATTCCTATAGAGAGTCACAGTCAAAGCCTCGATCAGAAGTGACTGGGATTAAGCCTCATGTGAGTTTTGACGATGCCGTCCCGGTCAAACAGACCGAGACTCATCTTCAGAAAGGGCCCCAGTCAAGTCGTCCCGGTCAAACTGACCAGGACCAGGTATGAACACGGGTTTTAGGTCGGATTTTCAGAGGTTTTACAAAACCTCTTCTTCTTCTCCACGCGATTTTCCCCCAAAACCACCATAGATTTTCGATTTTCATCAAAAATCCATTGTTTATCGTCATTCCAAAGCCAAAACTCAAGTATTTCTCGTTCTTTATCCGAATTTGCATTCCATTCATCATTCCAATCAAGGATCACAATGGGTCGAGAAAGAAGAGCAACACGGGACGAGAAAGGAAAAGCACCGACACCTTCATCATCTCCACCGCCAAGAAAGAGGGAGAATTTGAGCGAGCAACCTTCAGCCGCTCTGAAAATGGAAGGAGCAGTTCTATTATTTGGGAGAAAGGAAGCTGCAACTAGGACGATCATTGCCGAGAACTCGGTATTCTCAACCAATGTTCGAACCAAAACAATGCGTGCAGAACTAGTCAAGTCTGCAAAGGCTAACCTCAAAAAGCTAACCGCACCTCAACTTCTCAAGAAGCTTTTGAGCTACAAGTGTGTGGGATTCTTCTTCCCCGATCCTCCTACATTGGAATCTTTGGGCATTATGGAAGACGTTCAAATGATCATGGACGACATGGGTATTGGTAGCCTCATGTGTTGGAAGCATGAGTCACATAGAATGACGACTTGCCGGTTCATTGCTACGACGAAGGTCTATACCATTAGCAGCGATCACACTGATCAGAACGACGATTCGTCAGATTCTCCGACATGACCAGGAAGGTTTGCATGGTCTCTTTTGCTGCTATTGCCGAGATTTACGGATTTTCTTTGCCCAGATAGCCGGATTTTGAGGACGTACAGACGGAGAGCGAGTTCATTAACTCGAGGATTGGCAGAGGAGAGTTTCAGGGTGGTAAGACTATGGAAGGCACAATTCGACACCCCGCGGTTAGATACATTCAGAAGATCCTGGCTAACTTCTTCTTTGCCAGACGATAAACCGGGGAAATCTACAAAGACGAGATGCGCTTCATGAGGTTGGGTCCTGGCCCTATTCTCCGGTTGCACATGGATGATGACACATTCTTTGAGGATATTGATAGACTACGACCGAGTATCGTCATGATATTCTGCCTCGAGATGCTGGAGATTCAGGACCGCTTTATGCGAAAGCGAGATAAGAAGCCTCAGATCAGTGTTACCGGTTGGATTACGCCTCTGCTTAAGTTTGCTGGAACCGCTCTTGATGAGGTGAGTGTCGGACCTCGGTTTTTGGACCTCGCTCATCTCAGGAAATGCCACTATCTCTATAAACAGCTCATGAACTGCCCCATCTACTCTTTCATGGATGAAGGCAACAACGGGAGGTACACTCTGCTTCCTCAACGCCGACTCACATACCTGAGTGAGTCGACCGATAACATTGCTTTCTTCAACGCTCCCGAGGATCTCTATGTGCCCTTAGCTCACGCATCTACTGCTCCATCAACTCCTCCATCTAGTTCTCAGCCTCCTGCTCCACATGAGCCGCTCTTTGACTACGAGGAGAGTCCACCAAGCAATATTTACGGTAGTGCTCATTACTATACCAAGCAATTGGCTATTCCTACAGAGCCTGGACAGATCAGATACTTGGTTATGGACAACAACAAGACAGCTCACTGAATTGATCATAGGAAAGACACTCGCCCGGGCACCTTGAAAGAAGTAGCTTCTAACAGAAAAGGGGCCGTCTACACCTATGCTCGGTTCTCCACTAGCGCCTTGGATACCTCTCTAGATCCTCCGCCTTCGAGATGCACCAACACCTTCCTGTCTCATCTCCTCCTCCGTATAACTCCGACAATGAGTACCCGACCTACGACTCCGAAGAGGAGTATGATCCGTCCACATACTACATGTATGTAACGCTTCCACCACTTGTAAATAAGCATGTTCCTCTGTTCGTTTATTTTCTTTATTTTAAGTTCTTTCTCCAAGTTGGATCCCATCGAGACGGTGTGATTTAAGTTTGGGGGAGGAACCACCTTTGGACTAATGCCATTTTCTATTTTGATTACTCATTTCGCATTGTATATACTTATGTCTTTATAAAAACAAAAAAAATCGAAAAATTAAGAAAACCCAAAAAGATATGCTTTTATTCGGGTTTCTGATATAGTTTTCAGTACATATGTAGATAAGATTGAGTCACATGTAGAATTGCATTTCATTTGGTTTTTCAAGAGAAAACCAAAGCGTTTGAAATCCGCAATCATCGATTTTAGCCTATAGAGCATGATGCTTAAAAACCTTGTTTATTGGTATTGATGCTTGCTAGACTATTGTTGCTTTCATGACTATTGGAGTTTTAATTTGAATTTTTAATTAGCATGATCAAGCTATTTCACTTGTGTTTCATGGCTTTTAACATTTCAAGCACAAGTTTTGGCATTGCAATCGAAACACCATTGGCCCGCCTTGGTCATTCTCACCTTAAGGATGATTCCCTCTCACCCCAAGCTCCCTAGCCAAAACACTTGTGAGTTTCATTGCTTATATTTTAGTGTTTGATGATTTTGTAAAATCTTGCAAGATTTAGAGCAACAATTGAAAGCATCTATCCAGGTAGCTAAGGTAGAATAGGCTTGTAATGGAATTGAAAATGCTTGAGAAAATCTAGGACTTGACATCGTTTGGTTCATGGGTAGCTTAAGTTGATCTTGCCTTATGAGATGGTTTGCTTGGTTATAAGAGAGAAAGGGAAAGAAGTTTGGAAAAAGGGGAGAAGAAGAAAACCACCAAAGAAAGAAAAAGAAAAGAAACTTTAAAAGATAGTCAATAGATTGAAGAAAGAAATAGCTAGACTCAAAGCATAAAGAAAACAAAAAAAAAACGAAAGTATAAACTCCTTGAAAGGTGGCTTTAGTAAAAGGAAAGAAAAAGATTCAAAGAGATAGCCTTGGAGTAGGAAAAAGATGCAGAAAGAAATGAAAAAGAGTCTAAAGCAAAAGAAAAGGAAAAGATCTCTTAAGGTAGAAAGAAATTGGTGTGAGTTTAGAAAAGATTTAAGTGGGTAGACTAAGTGGCTTGAGGGGTTAGATGGATGCTTGATTTTGTATGCCCCATGCTCTTTGTCTTTCTTGCTTTTACTATAATCTCTTCACTCCGCGAGAGAAACCGCATTACGAACAACCTCATGTCGTGTAGAACTTTCTCTTTAGCATGGAGTCCCCTTTTTACCGAACCAAATGAAACCTTGTGTCTTAGTATTGATCATGTTTCACGCTCAATGAATTAATGTAGGAAAGCAACATATGATTGTTAAATGGATTACAATAGCTTAGTAATAATAGAGGATTGCAAATTGGCTTAGATGATGAGACAAGTAGTTGTGCTTAGTTGAAAACGCTCTCATTGTTGGGTTTTGGATGCTTGGTTTTTCGTTTTTCAAACATGTTCTCCTTAATAGAATTTGTTTTGCTTGAGGGCAAGCAAATTATAAGTTTGAGGGAGTTGATATGTCGTGTTTTTAATCGTTTTTAGGATTCGTTTTAATTCGTCTTGCATTGGTTTAGTTCGCATTGAGAGTCCTTTAAGTCCATTTGCATTGAATAATCATGTTTCAGGTGTGGAGTGAAGCATTGGACGAGAAACGGGTAAAGAAGAGCGTTTTGGAGACATAACCGAATTTCAAGAAGAAGCTGAAATCCTGGAGCTGATCCCGGTCATTCATCCCGGTCACACACTGACCGGGAAAGATCCCCCTTTTCGAAATCAAGAGCTCATCCTGGACAAGCTGCCCCGGTCGAACATACCGGAATACCTCCTTACGCAAACGACAGCTAACGACTCCCGGGCAGACACCCGGTCATCTCAGGCCGGGACTGATCCATCTGTTCGGTCCCAAAGTCTCATCTCAGTGATTCTCATTCCGATCATCCAGACCGGGGTCCCTCTGTAACACCCGTGTCCGGAAATAACGACCAGACGGGATTGGATTGGGCTTTCGAGGGAAAATCGATTGAGGCCGTGTTTATCAAGATGATCGATTTTTACATATGTGTTAGGAGAGCTTAGTGGATTTCTCAAGTGTTTATCCAGACTTAGACGGTTTCGGGGAGAACGAATAAGTCTTAGGATCGAGCTGGACAGTCGAGAGTGTTCGGTCGGGAAGTTTCCAATTTGGGAAAGACTGTCTGAATGATACATCTTATATTTTAGGAGTATTTCTTTGCTGACTGGATCAGTTATGTGTGACAGGCTCGATTAAGTCAGATTTCGTCGGTTTGGACTGGTTCGCGTGGATAAGCTTGATCAGTCCGAGTTAGTAGGGTTTTCAGCCGAGTGGATAAGACTGGGCGAGTGGATAAGGTTAGACCGACGGCCGGAAGCTTCCGGAGGGAGCATCTAGTTCGAATTCGCAAAAATATAGGAGCGCTTGGAGAATATTCTCGGAATATGGCATCTTGGGCGAGTTTTAAGGAGGTGGTTGGGGCCTTGGGGCTCTCTATAAATACCTGACCCCTCTCCCTTTATTTATCACAAGTTCCAGAGAGAAATGAAGAGCAAATCAGAGAAAAGGGAGAGCCACCGCCGTCGCCTGGTGTGGGCGGATTTCTCCTCCCAAAGTGACCAGAGGTTT
>OVAU01001736.1:3047-13996 GCA_900406315.1 Biscutella laevigata subsp. laevigata
TCGGACTATCCATGTCGTAGAGAGAGAAAGAGAGAGAGAGAGAGAATGAGAAGGATGAAGATAATAAATTAGAGAGAGAGAGAAGCAGATGCAGTGTGACCATATATTTCAGTCACATAAATGCTGGAAAAATCATAAGTACTTTCTATGTACCAAATATTTTCCCAATTCGTAATTACCAATTACTTTATTCGATTGCTTGTTCTATTGTTTATAGTTGGAACTATATCCGGTTAAAAAAAAATTTGGAAATATATCCGTAATCTTTTTTTAAACCAGGAATATTATCCATAATCAAGCATCCCAAAATATTTTCTTACAACAAATTTGTTGATTTTGGTAGAAAATCGAACACATGTTACATTAAACATGTATATGAATCAAATTGGGATGATATTCTCATATGATTATATAAAATAATTTTACTATATCTAATTTTACAATATTTATTAATTAATTGTTGTGTAAATATTTTAATAGTAAAATCATTATATATACCAACAAATCATCATACACGTTTTTACCTTTTTATTTTATTGCTCTTAAATTTAACCTTGAAGCTAGCTCCATTAACTTTAGTTAGTAGTTAAGAAAATATAAATATATGTAATTGCCTTTGGGATGCAGATTATATACTTAAAAAGAATATTATATATATCCGGATTTTAGGTTGTTTTAATTTCCAATTTATTTTTCGTATTTTATTTTCATATTTTATTAGAATTGTACCCGCATTATATGTGGGGTTATTTTTTAATTATAATATTACGATATTTTAATAGTATATGAAACTATATTTTAACAATTAAATGTGTGATTAATAAATAATACTAAATATTTTTTTGTAAATTTATTTAGTTTTATAATGTTTTATTTTATGGATCATGTTTTTATCCGTTGTTAACTCGTGTAACCATTGTATTGAAGATCAAATTTTAAATGATTTTTGGATAAAAATTATTTAAAACATAAATTTAATATTAATATAATTTGGTTTACGGTTATATTTAGAGTACTATACAATATTTTAGGAGTCCAGAAAGAGTGACGTGTATGTGGAAGGCATAAATAAAAGTGGGATGGAGAATATAAATTCCACTAAAATTATATTCCTGGACCCATTGGAACTTGATATTTTGTTTTTTTCGTTTTCTTGATGAATGCTTCCCAAGAAAATATCATGAATATAGCAAAAGAAAGTTTAAACTTTATGGATTACTATAATGAAAATTTCCAAACAGAAGTTGATTCTTTTCATGGGTAAAATCTTCTGCAATTATCATTACCCCGAACTAATATCTTTTAAGCCGAATCAAACTCTAAATCGGCTAACCAATTTTATTGAGTTTTAAAAATATATATACATATATATATATGAAGATTTATAAAATAGCAAAATGTCAATGTTTAAAATCTAAATTGGAGTAGTTTTGATGTCTAGATAATATATATGTTTTCTTATATAAATTCCCAAATTATATTTAATGGAACATAAAAAATTTAATTAAAAAACCTTAACATACAAAAATAATAATAGCAATATGAAAATTAGAGAAAAGGAGAAAATATACAAAAAGCAAATGATATAAAATAGTTAAATTACGATGGAATTATTTTTTATTACATATAAAATGACTTCTCTACAAAATTTTGTATATATATATCTTGTTTTTTTCATTATTCTCCCTTTAATATTTTATAGAGCTATATGTTTCATTACATCCTTTTTAATTTCTAAATTTATTTATCAAATTTTCCGAAAATTAGAGTTAAACAGACTAAATTGCATATCATAATAATGTTGTGAGTTTTTATAATACAAATCAAGATTTTTTGGGGTTTTAGTGTGACCTAATTTTGGATATTTTTTTAATCAATATGTATATTTTAGGTTTTAGTAAGATTCAAATAGTTTACTAATTTCCGGTTTAAACCGGCCGCTTATCTGATACGGTTTTTAAATATAGACTTAAACCCAAAAAGTCATTTTTATCTTTTCATGATACAAACACAAAGTTATTTACCTTTTATTCATAAATGATGATGTCATTGTGATGTTGGTTTCGTTTCAAAAAGTTCAAACTTATAATTATTAATTCATCATGTGAATTTTCAATCATTACTTAATTTGAGGAACATACCACATTCCTCGACCGCATTTCATGGAAAATGAATTAGCAAATACTTAGGGATTTTGTATCAACTTAATTGGTACTTGGGAGTTTATATAGTCAATTGTAGATTCAACCACCAAGTCATTGACGTGTACGCTCTGTCAATTATTTCGATATTTTATTTTATTTTATTTTTATAAGGTGAGTAGTCGTATTTTCTTTTTTTCTTCTAATAGATTCTATCTTCTTGTAAAAGAAAAAGAAAATTAACGATAAAGAGGCAGGAATAATAAAAAAATAAGAAGAAAACAAGTAAATAAAGAAAGTGATGTGATTCAATGGAACCCACACGTATTAAACACATTTCTGCACATACTTGTTTTTAGCTTCTCCTGCTGTAACACGGGTGCACACAACTTGCCTGTCAATTTAACTATATTCTCATGTAAAAAAATCCATATACACTCATTGGAAAATAATCATAAAATCAAATCTGAATCTCCTTCTTTTAAAAATAACAAAATTGATTTATCAATAAATTCTTCTGATATTAAAATAAATAAACAATATAATTAAAAAAAATCAAAGGGATAAATAAATAATGTAAGAAAGAAAGAGATTTGGTAGTTAGTTTGTGTTTGGAAACAGACATATAGATAATGTAAGGCCATGTGATGGATAACATTATCACACACTCATTTAATGCTCTTATGGGGTCTCTAATGCTGAAATGTCATAAATACCCTCCTCTCTCTTTACTTCTCTGCTCTGTGCACGCAACAGAAGTTGCATAGATTTGGTATTTGAGGTTTTCACATTTCCCTATCCGTACACTGCAAACATCTTCCGACTTTCGAGCATTTACCCATTCAATTATATGGATTCTACATTTCTTTTTTTTATTAGCTTTCAAAATAATAGATTTAAAACATTTTCTGATCATTTATGATACTTTATATTTATATGTTTTTCTTAGTTGTAAAATTTATAAATGCTACCGAACTATAATTTCGTAGCCGACGGTGGTGATTTCAAGCGGAACGATTTTTTCTTTGTAGGTCCTCATATACAGCATTTTTAATGGATTTTTGTTCAGTTTCATTGTCAAATAATTATATTTATCAAATTAATGATTAACTATAAGGATATGGTTTGAATGTTATTTTGGTTGTTGTCAAAAAAAGAAAGAAAGCTATTTTGGTTCTGTGTTATTGGCAATTATATATTTGATCAGCTGAACAATTCTTTATTATTTTTTTTATTACATTAGTATGTTTTATTCAGACAATACCAGCTCAACAAATTGTGTCGATACTAATTTTTCTTCGTTTAATTCTTTAATCTAACGAAATTTTTTTCACACTTTTAAAATATTTTGTAATGTTCACCCTACTTATTTTATGAAATTATTTTTTCACGTTCTACCGTTAAAATTCTTTTTTACTTGTACTATTAGTTTCTTACTTGTACTATNNATTCTTTTTTACTTGTACTATTAGTTTCTTACTTGTACTATAGTCTATCCTCTTTCAAAATACGAATCTGATTATCTAACTAATTCTCATATTAATAACCATATATATTATAAAATCAAGATAAAATAGTATTTTAAGACAGTGATAACAATAAAATATGGTACTAACTATTAAATTCATGTAAATATAATTATCTATTGATTAATATACTGTATTAACTTACAAATACATAGTCAGATTTGTAAATATTTTGATTCAGACAGAAAACACAGTTATCTTTTTTACTTAAAAACAGAAAACTTTAACTTGATCAAATATAAACTAAAACCTTTATAAAAACAATAACTAAATGGATTTTAATATAAAATTATAATTAAAATAAATTACTTATATTTTTTATATTTTTGTCAACAAATATTTTATATTTAATTTGGTACTATTCCGGTTTATCAATTTATGTATTTTATCCATTCTTGATTCACTGACTAAGAAAAATCATAATAATTCACGTGAAGAGCCAGTGATCATTTTCTTGCAATAATAAATATTCTAATACTCGAATAAATTTCTTCCCTTGCAAACAAAATAACGTGCATAACCTCAATATTCAAAAAGATGTTCCCAAAATAAAAACTAAAAATTAATAATTCTTCGAACCAGTGGCATAACATGTGATACTGATACTACGAGTGTCACGTCACTTTAACATTTATGAAAATAACTAAACCTTGTAAAAAGTTGGTACAGTAAATTAGGTTTTATTGTATGTTTTGATTATTTCGGTATACACATTTATTTTCACCAGATTCACCACCTTTTTGGTCCACTTAATATATATCGTACAATTTTTTTTTGATAATATATACACATTTCTTTTCAGCAGTAAATGTATGGTACATTTTTGATAATTTTGATACTACTATTTTCTTAACTTGATATTACCTCATACTTTATCTTTAATTTTCTAAATTATTTGATTTTCCACAAAGTAGAGTTTGTCATTATCTCTAATCACTTCAATACTGTCAATCTCAGCTCCATCTTCATTCGTCACCATCGTCACACTTCCATCAAAACCAAACTTCTCTCCTGTTAAATGGAAAAAAATGAAAAAAAACCAAACCCGGTCAGAAAAATAAACCAAAATCAATTATAACCAATCAAAGACCAGATCCAAAACCGTAAGTTGGTGTTTGGACTCTGATCACGAAATACAGATTCTCAACATCTCACGTATCACTAACCAGGACATAAACCGTCCAAAAAGACCAAATCCGAATCTGGGTTCTTTTATTCAACACAATAACCGGTTGGTACGAAACTCAAATTCACCTAAACCAGAAACAATATGTTACTTGTGTATATTTACCTGAAATTTTCTTTAGTTCATCAAATGAAGAAGGAAGCAGAATCAGCTTCCCAGCTTCATTACAATTTCTCTCTCTCCTTTCCAATGGATGCCCTCTGAAAATACTCACTCTTCCTTGTTCTCCTTCTTCCAGTGGTGTCAAATCGGGCGTGTTCACACCAACTTCATCTGCACCGTTACTCGCCAGGAGATTCACCATATCCATTTGATTCTCTGCCATAGCCACCTGCAAAGCTGTGAAGCCATGGTGATCCTCTATGTTGACATTGATTCCCTGTTTCAGAAGATCCTTCATTACTTCTACACTGTTCTGTCTTACTGCTTCACACAGAAGATCTCCAGCTATGTGTGGATCCGATATGGCTGCGAAATGGTAAAGGATTCTGAATATCGCGTCATGCTTCGATGAGATTGCTTCCCATAGAGCAGTATTACCACTCATATCTGCAAATATTAGTCCTTTTCAAAATCTCGTACTTGAAACATAATTGTAAACTTAAAATGCAAATACCTCTTATGTGGATGTTGCATCCATGCTTTAAGAGTACTAAAACACAATCTTCATATCCTCTTGAAGCTGCTATGTGCTGAAACATTAATATAAGACAGAAGTTTATGACTATGACGAGTATGGATTTGAAATGTTTATTGGTGAAAGCAAAACGTTACCAATGGAGTTCTTCCTTTGCAATCTGTAATGTCAGGGCTTAGCTTAGCCTTGAGAAGCTCATCAAGTAGAGCTGCATTGCCTGTGGACACAGCAGTGAGAAGGTTTGAGGCAATGTTCGGGGGAACAACGTTCTCGCCATTTTGTTGTGCTCTTAGATCACCAATATCNCTTGAGAAGCTCATCAAGTAGAGCTGCATTGCCTGTGGACACAACAGTGAGAAGGTTTGAGGCAATGTTCGGGGGAACAACGTTCTCGCCATTTTGTTGTGCTCTTAGATCACCAATATCTAAATCACTCAGCTTTTTGTGATGCTGTAGGAAGTTATTGAGCATTGTGGCATTGTCTTGTTCTTTGATCTGCATTGTCTCAATAAGGAAAGATGTTTTGAGTCGGAGAAGCTGTGAAAGAGACTTAGTTTGAAAAGTGTAGCTTTGCGGTCTGCAACAAAGTGCTCCAACTTCTCCAAATATGTCTCCACATCTTGAAGTGCCTAACACGCTCTCTCTCTCCATCTCTGAATCGATGATCACAACTTCTCCTGATACAATTATGTAAACATCATCGGGTGATTCGTTCTGCATAATGACATCCTCTCTTGGTGGTATATACTCAGCCTTCATCTTTGAAACCTAATCGTCAAATACACATTTCAACTCTAGTTCAGAGAACTCAGCCAACAATTTTGATTAATCGATATAGAAGAAACACTCACCAGCAGAAGAAGTATTTCTCTTGAGATGCCTTTGAAGAGGTAAACTTTTTCCACAGATGGAAGAAACAGTTGTTGGCAAATGCTTTTGTGGATAGATTTGGGGAGCTGATCAATAACATGTTGCTGATTCAAGCTCTCTGCTTTAAACCTCAAACACATGTAAGCCAATATCTGTTCTTTCAGTCTTGGAGGCAATCTGTTTCTGTTAACAAAGTTTGAAGCTGCTTGAATGCTATTCCTCTGCACCATCACCACCACCACAACAACAACTAAATTAGTCAAAGAAGAAAAGAACTAATCTGGTATAAGCAAAGAGTTGAGAGCAAGAAGACTCACAAATTCCATGGTACGGCAAGTCCCTTCGACGACTAAATTAGTCATGTTACCAATAAGATAAGCGGTGAGGCCGAGATTGAACAACATGTAGACTGTAATGAATACCATCTCAGCAGTGTTGCTTGCGTGAAGATCTCCATATCCCACAGTGGTCATTGTTGTGATAGACCAATAAATGGATGCAATGTATTTGATTGAGAGGGTTTCGTTTCTGATACTTGGGTTTGTGTCAATCCATGTTTTCCCTTGGTGTGGATATCTGTCTCCGAGTAGGTAATAAATGCATCCCGCACAATGCACCAGAAACAATGTCACCTGTAAACACTCAATCTCTTCATGTTCTGCAACTACATTATCTAAAAGGCATGATTACATTTATAAGTTCTTTACTCACGCATAGAAGTCGAAGACAACGAATCCAGAAATAGCTGAACCTTATGTCCTTCTCGAGTCTGAGACGACACAAAAGTGGATCCTTTTTTTATGTTCATCTCAAAAGTGGTTTGATCAGAGAACATGACATGTAGTCATTGTTTACCTTGTGAAGAGTTGTTTGACGCGTCGGAGTCGCCAAAATCTGAGCAATCCCAAGAGATTACAAGTGAGATTGAACTTGTTTGTACCAGTGAACAAATATCCAATTGCGTCAAATGGTATAGTTGATGCAACATCCATCAAGAACCATGTCGAAAGGTACCTTTAATGAGATATGAAAATAGCATTTAGCGAGAAAGCAGCACATTTTATTATAAAGTTTCCATGTTTTCACCGAATATTGTAAATGGAGTCTCTTTGTTTTACCAAAATCAGCAATTTATCTAACTCATGATGATGAAAAGAAAAGAATCACATGGTGTGGGCACAAGAGTCACCTAAACCTTCACGTCTTTCAAATCAATGGAGATGAAGAACAAATACTGACCTCACTGCAATCTGTTTGGGTTCACGGACAAGAAGCTGTGTTCGTTGGTCTATGTAAGCAACAAAAAACGTCAAGACAATGTCAACAGCAAAGAACAAGTCTACGATGTTGTCTGCGATATAAAGATTTCTCTTTGGTGAGGAATTCAGAAATGCGACTTCAAAGGGGTAAACCCACGCAGAGTATGCCACTAAAAGCACCATAAATGATCCCCACCACCTGAATCATATCAGACATATTCACCAGAGAGCACCATTCATCTTCCATTAACTCAGTAGATTTGGTAGAGATACAAAGAATGCATCTTTTCAGGTATCATATGGATGGTACCTGTATCTTGAATCCATGGGAGAGATGATCCATCCAGTAGAAATGATGTGATTCTGGTTGTAGCTTGCAACACCAAGTGGAGGAAGAATGAGCTTTGAAAGGTTGTTCAAGCTTAGAGAAGAAGCATCATACTCTTCATCTCTCTCTTTTCCTCCATGCTGATGTAGATGCCTGAGCTTCATGTCTGAGGAGAAGTTGCAGTGAGATGCTGCATACTTGACCTCCATTATATATTTTCCTGAACAAACGAAGAACAGAGAGAAAGAGAGAGAGATAGAGAGAAGGGTACTTGGTGGATGATATAATGATTGTAATGAAGAGGAAGTTTGTGTGGGGAAAATAAGTAGATTGATTTAATGTTTTGGTGATAAGGTATGAAATGTGAAAGATGGGGCCCCAACAGAGAGAAGTGAAGGTTGAGTCAGAGAAATTCTTAAGGGTCCCAACGTATCTCTCTCATTACAACTTTAAACTCTCAATTGAGAATCTAGTAAGAAGGAGATCAAGAGAAACATCATAATGCTTCAACGTTTAGTAAGAGGATGTTGTGTGCACTTATTAAAATTTGACTAGCGGGTATGTAAAGCAGAAGAAAATATTATGATGAGAGATAAAAGGAATTAGATTCCAAAACGGGACCATATTTAGGTGAAAAGAAAGACGATATATTTCCCAATGTGTGTAGTCATCTTCTGTATAGTATTCATCTAGATTGATCATATATTCTTGAATTAGTTCTTGAGAAATGTCTTTGTGATCCTATAAAGAATCAGGCTGCCTACTTTGCTGCTTCACCATGTTGCACAAATGCCTAACAAATGTCACAACGAGAAAACCAGAGTTAGTCTCGTTAAAGAAGACTCTAATGTTCAATGCAGTCACATTGACTTCTCCGATGATCGGAAACAGAGCACTGGAGAGGTACACATGGAAGACTAACGTACAACACCACTTTAGTGCGCGCGTGTCTATGTGTGTTACATGCTTACGATATGTCAATAGGCAGCCAATGTAAACACATTTGTCTTTAAGATACTGAACCCGCCGGTCTCGTTAATGTATTTTATAATGAATTTATATTTTTAAGTGATGCATGTTATGGATGTTGACGAATATTTTTAATATGGTGTCATGTTTTTAATATAATACAAATCAATTTAAATTAATATAGCACTTGTATATCATGTGAATAGAAAATAATCATTAAATTATTGGCCGACTTTTCACCGAATATCTGATCGAAATTATTTAGCAAAATCCTAGTTATTAGAGCATCCACAATAGTGATATCTCAATTTGAGTATCTAAATTAACAAAAGTGTACTTTATTAGTTTTTTAATTGTTTGAGATACCTATTAAAAATATGTTTAAAAAACTACTCCAATGGTAGTATCTCAAACCATTGATATCTCAAAATAAAAACTATGAAAATCATTCCAATTCTCAATTTCATATCACAAAACTATCAATTCCAATCCAATTCAATTCTAATCTCAATTCCAATCCAATCGAATTCAATCATAATCTCAATTCCAATTCAATCGAAGTCAATCCTAATCTTAATTCAATCCTAATCTCAATTCAATCTTAATCTCAATTTACCTTTGCATCATCATCTTCTTCTTTGGCTCTTTGCATCATCATCTTCTTCTTCCTTCTTCATTGATGCATCATCATTGACTGAGCCACCACGGCGGGAAATTCCTTTGCCTCCAGATTTTGCAATTTTACTCCTCTTGACAATTTCATCAAGTGTCATATTCAAGGAATCTGACATCTTCAGGCCAATACAATCAAACTGGCCAATTCCGAAAACAAATAAAAATTAGTTACAATCAACACAAAGACAAATCACGCCATGTAAATCAAGGAAAATAAGCACTAGATTGATAAGTAAGAAACATGGGTCAAATCCTTAGATTAACAGATCCTAGACCAAAATTCTTAAGCCGAAAAGTGGAAAAATTGGAAAAATATGAATCAACAGGCCTCATAAACCTAAAACACGTTCCTCAAAAACCTAAACAACGAAAATCTCGTTACCGATGACTGATCCGCAAAAAGGAAGAATCGAAACTTACCAGATTAAGAGAAAAAGGCAGATCGAAGAAGATCGAGAAACCGATTAGGGGTTTTGGAGCTCGAACGAGTCCTATTGTGGTATTGGGGACTTTTAGATCTCCTCTCTGACAAAATCGATTATTGGAGAGGTTACAGTGCTCGAAGTTTGACGCAAATGGTATCAATAGAAAGCTTGTGAATTATCGAGCAAGATAGGGTCTTGAATCGTCGAAATCCGTTAAGAATCGAAGAAATTAGGGAGGTTTATACATTTGAGAGAAAATGAGAAAAAATTTTGGAGGAGAATGAAGAATGACGCGTGTCTCTTCCGATACAGATCAGAAGTCTCTTGTGTGAGATACGTATCTAACTTTTTTTCCTTTTTTTTTTTTGGTTCTGATATTCTGATGTCGAGCTAGCTAGTATCGCCAAATTTCCTCTAATGAACTTCCAGATATGTAATTACCTCAAATAGAAAAGATGAAAATGAAAAAATTAGTATTATCTTTATTACTTAATCCATTTCATAGTATTGAATTAAAATTCAAGTGTGGTAAAACGAATAAAATCATCATCTAATTCCCTCCATTAGTATTGCTTGGGTTTGTGTTGAAAGAGATAGGCCAACCATGCATGACGTAAATAGACTTATGGGGTGATAAAGCGTTGTGTGCCACATGCTAGACACCACCTCCTAGACCTCCTGCGTTCGTTGAGTCCCCGATCTGTTTATGCAACTATACATGTAACTCTGCTCCCGCGCAAACCATGTAATGATCCATGGATCCATCATCTCTCCCTCTCTCATCACTTTGTAACTACGTTCCTTGGTTTCTCTGTGTGTGCACGTTTGTTTTGTTTCTTTCAATAATAAGAAATTGATGTGTCTTATATGTATATATTATAAGTTTAAGATTACTCTTATTGATTTACTCATGATTTACAGTGCTATTTATAC
>OVAU01001737.1:0-13995 GCA_900406315.1 Biscutella laevigata subsp. laevigata
CTCAAATTTGAGGTATTGCCTTTGGAGATGCTCTTAATAAATGTGTTGAAGCTAAACAATACTAACAATTACAATGGTGAATACATGTAAGCAATTAGTATCCGTTTAGGCAGGTATTAAAAATACTATGTGGATTAATAATATTATTTTCAAAATACGAGTTGAAAAAACAGAATTAATCATAAATCGTTGACATTACATGATCGTCTACAGAAATAAAGTTGCATTTCAAAAAGACGAAAAACAAAATTAAGATCAAAGACCTCAAGAACTAGCCTTTAATAGAGTTGTCTGTATCTTAACCAAAGAGATCGAATCCAAAGTCTCCTTCTTCCTCTTCAGACTCTTCCTTCTTCTTCTCTTCCTCCTTTGTAGCAGCAGCGGTCTCACCACCACCACCTCCACCTGCACCTCCTCCGGCAGCAAATCCTCCACCAACAGCACCACCGACGATCACCTGCCCCATGTCATATTCTATTAGCACACTGAATCGACTAAACATTTCAACAACTACACTAGTACTATGAATGGCAAAAAAGAAATTATGCTATAAGGAACTACAAAATTTAAAAAGTATCAAGCATTTCAGATCAATTGCAGATAAAGAGCAATATAAAGAGCAAGTGACCAATGGATCTAAGCAAATCAAAATGTAGCTCTAGGGGAATGTAAATTGATGAAAAATAAGACCTGTTGCAACATTTACTGATTTTTCTTAAACAATTAATGTATACTTAAAGATTCTGTCAAAAAAAAAAAAACTACCAAAAGCTATTGTACAAGATTCACTAAATCATAAGAAAATCTGAATGGATCAAGCTATCAAAATCTATTGTACAGTGCTTCACGCAGTGTGGTGGCTGATATATATTATAGAAAATCTACAACACGATCATCTGAAAGCAGATGAGATGAGAGGGAGAGAGTGAGAATGAGAAACCTGGCAGACGGCGGAGGTAGGGCAGACAAGAGAGAAAGAAGACTGAACGCCGCCAGAGGAATCGGCGGAGAGAGCGGTCTGAACAAGTTTACGCTGGAGCTCAAAAGTGGAAGAAGCGGAAGCTTCCAGGTCTCCCTCGTATTGCTTTGCGGTCCATTCTCCGCCTTTGCTCTTGCATACGAAAGTGAAAACTCCCATCTTCTTCTTCGACGATCGGCGGCGAAAACTACAAGTCCACGAGGAAAGTGGGCATAGTACGTTTATATAAGAAATGATTTCACGACGTTAGTTGGAGAAACCTACAACCCTAGAGAACAAGACTTTACAGGCCGGGCTTACCAAACATTTATAATGGGCTAAGTCATTAATAGTAATATAAGTCCACTAAGTGATATGCTTTGAAAAAGACAGATTAAAAGTTTTATGCCACAATGACATGACCATAATTTCTTCGACTGGTTTTATGAAAGATTTTTGTTACACATTGCAAGAGACTAATATTCAAAATCAACAAGGAACTAATTTTCTCTTGAGCAGAGCTTTATAACCTAAGAGTTCATAGAGTTTGAGTTTGAAAGAGAGACAAAAAGGCAGAAGCAAAAGAAGAGACAAGGGGTCAGAACTTTATGGCAGAATGGATGGCGACAACTCCACCAACCAGATTTTCATACTCCACCTTCTCAAATCCTGCATCTGAGATCATTGACGCAAACCGCTCCTGCACAAATTATGCGTCTAGCTTTGATTACAGAAATGCCTTTTTTTTTCTAAACAACAACGCCTTATATTAGACCAAACATCACCTGAGATCACACGGTTATTCAGTATTAGCTTCTTCCATGATTCTACTACCACAACAACTCTACTAAAGATTTTATCATGGATTCTTGAAGAAACCAACAAGTTATGAACCTTATCATTTTATTCAAACATTCGAAGCCATGCACCAAAAAATAGTTAAATTTACTAAAGCAGATTTGTGCACATTTCATATGAATGTTTGAACCTGAGGGGGAAACCGACGAACGCTCTCAACCAAGTACTGATAAGATTCCCTGTCACCAGCAATTAGTTCCCCTAAGTTTGGTATGACCTGAAATGAATACAAATCGTATCTGCAACAACAAGAAACTAACTGAGATTATCAAAGAAACAGAAAAGACTAAGGTACTTACTTCCACAATCATCAAAAACTTACAAATCTTTAAACACCGGGATTTCTACATGGCTAAGCTCAAGGCACAGGAATCTTCCTCCCCGTTTTAGCACTCTAACAATGTGAATAGTTTCCAAAGATTAAACCAAGGCTGTAACAGGAAACACACTAGAATAGAAGAGGGTTTATGTATTCTTAGTAGGTACCTATAAGCCTCTTCGAGAGCCTTTTCAATGTGTGTGACATTCCTTATTCCAAATGCAATAGTGTATCCATCCATTGAGTTGTCATCAAAACTCAAGGCCTCTGCATCCCCTTCGACCCATACGAGTGACTTGTTATCTCTTAGACCTATTCAAGATATTAAAGGAAGCCTGCCCTCACACAGACAAAGGAAAGTATAAAGGAAAAAAGAGGGTACAAACATCTGACGTTTTACCTCTCTCAGCAGCTCGTTGTTTCCCAACGTTTAACATGTTGGGATTAATGTCACATACATATATCTGAGTTTCTTCTAGTGAAGCCTCATCAACTTTCTGCAATGCTCTTCGTTTGACACTGTAAACAGCGTCAAAAATCCTAAAGGCAACATCACCTGCATATCGAAAACAATATCTATGACAACAAGTATAGGACATTTTCAACTATAAGTATTATGGATCCATGATCAGATACGAGCATATTCCAAAAGTAAAATAAAGATGAACTGTTTCGACTTACCTGTTCCACCAGCCACATCAAGATGTTTCATCCCTGCAAATGGACTCAGCTTCCCAACAAGTCTGAAAATAACAAGACCACCAAAGGTATCATTTTTCGCAGGAGAGCAATTCATAACATTTGTGAGATAAAGTATCAAAGGTTCAACCTTTCCTTCCATAGCCTGTGCAAGCCACCGCTCATCACATCGTTCATGGTATCGTAACTCGAAGCTACATTGGTAAAAACGTGACCAACCAATTTGCTTTTCTCTTCTTCCTTTACTTCTTGAAAACCTGAAATCAAATCACTGAAGTTAAACTCACACTGTGGAACCCAAAGAGAAATCATAATCTGAATACAAAAGCATTTCGTACAGTATAAAACACATGATTTTGAACTGAAAGCCATCCACAGGAATGTTATACAACCAAGTCAAGAGAGAAGAAAACTAAAGATACGGTATACCAAAACTTGTGGCATGAGAATGACGCGAAGCAACAAAGGAACGGTGATTCAAAACTCTGCTCCCAAGCTTCCTGCCTACTGATCGAAGTGCCATAGCTCTTGTAAAATTAGAAATTATAGTCTTCTACTACAACTTTTGTTCCTACAACCAAATCCCACAGTTTTAGATGGTGAGACCACTTCACCAAATAACATATTAAAATAGGGAAACTAAAAACCTCAATTTTCTTTTTCTATATCAAACATAAATGCTTCCCCGGCACACTGGAAAGTATACCAAAGCCTAATTTGAAATCACTTGATACTCAAGAAGAAGCGTTCTATACTCACAGCTACGTGAGCGAGTGTTGTATTGCACGTTATGTTCTTGTCGGAGATATCGGTGCCGTGACCGGCAAAGTTTGAAGGAGGAAAAACGGTGAGTTTGCTTGGCTTTCTATATTGCCAGAGTTTGGATTGGGCTTTGTATATGCATAAATTAGGTTCACAAGGAATCGGGCCTTTGTAATTCAGAACCAAATGTCCGTTATGTTATTCTCTCGGTTCGTCTTTATTTCGGGGTTGGTTAATTGAACGGATAATCTATCCCTTTTCGAAGTGAAGATAACAATCAAATTTTAAAACAAAAACACGATGATCGATGGAATTAGAACCCAGAATATCAGAAACTCTGATCAAATGTACAAAGAGAGAGATAGAGATAGAGAGAGGGGAAATACGATCAGTTTCACGAAGTTCGCGAAATCAAAGGTGGAAAATGAGAAGAAAGAGAAAGAGAGAACACTCACCTGGCCAATGCGACTGCAATGGAGGTTATTGTGCGGCCAAGGAGACGAAGAACGGTTAGTTCAATGAATCAATGTATACTTACCGTTTTTTTCCATTTTGTTTTGTTTTTTCCTTTTCCATAACCATGTCTTAAATTAGTGGACGATTAAATTATTTAAATAAATTTTTAACTTAATTGGGATTAAATAATTTATTTATTTTATTGTTAAGTGACTCTCTCACTCACTCTCTCCCTTTCCCGTTTTTTTTTCCAAGTGTAAACCTTAAATAGCGGGAAGTCTGGCCACAAAGTTCGTTTTACTTTTTCTCGGATCATCACATTTTTTTCATTTCTCCGATTCCAGAGACTTTCAGAAGTGATGAACGCAGGATTGCACGTTATGCTTGACAATTTTTTGTAAAAAAAGGTTATTCCGTTGTCCTTGTGTTTCGATTCATCTCATGCTCATTTTATTATTAGAATTTCTCTGATTTTCCTTTATGCATGTTATTTTCCTCGGAACCAATTTGTTTCCTCACCAATCTGGTTGAGATTCATCTATGTTATGAATCTACTCTATTCGTTTTGATTTATCTTAACGCCTTCATGGGGATTTTTCTTCTTGATGTTGGTTTTTTGCTGATGAATTTCCTCTGTTCTTGTGGCTTTTTTGTCTGAAATTTGCAGCTCTTTTGAGGATCACGATACCTTTATTATGTTTTGCTTGAATAGATGGTACAGACTGTTTGAGTTCTAGGAAAAAATACGTGAATTAGTGGAAGCTTCAAATTTCAATTACAATGGTTGTTTCAGCGATTCTATATAAAGATCCTTTCTGTTTCAAGTGTGCATTGTGTAGCCTAGAACATCTCGTTTGCTTAGCTTGTTACACGCATTACCATATCGAGAAGAATCTCTTGTTTCTTTTCAGGAAATCTGCATTTTACAAACCTATGCTCATTACCTTTCTTTTGCAGCTCTGGTTTGGTTCTTGAAATCTAAGAAGCTGAGGAGAGTTTAAGCTCTTCAAAGAAAAACCAGAATGACGTTTTCGATGAGAGATTTAGATCCCGCTCTCCAAGGAGCTGGCCAGAAATCGTAACCTCATCTCACTTTTAGGTTCTTGCCTTGCCTCATTGCGTTTTTGTTCATCTGCAACTCTTTGCTAATTGTATTTACAGTGGGATTGAAATATGGCGCATCGAGAACTTCAAACCTGTCACTATTCCAAATGAGTCACATGGCAAATTTTTCACCGGGGATTCATATATAGTCTTAAAGGTCGGTAGTCTTTTTTGTTTCTTCTTTGGTTTGATAATATACAGTTCTTATTAGCGCCTGAAATCTTTTTATCTAACGATCCCATTCCAGACTACAACGTCGAGAAGTGGTCCCCTGCATCACGACATTCACTACTGGCTTGGTAAAGATTCTAGTCAGGTAACTCTAGTCTCTTCATAGTTCCTTCATATTTTTAATGCGTATTATTTAACAAATAAAAACCATGGAGCTGTATTGATGATTGAAACAGGACGAAGCAGGTTCTGTAGCCGTCATGACAGTCGAACTAGATTCAGCGTTAGGTGGACGTGCTGTTCAGTACCGAGAAGTACAGGGTCACGAATCCGAGAAGTTCCTTTCCTACTTCAAACCTTGCTTAATACCTCACGAAGGTGGAGTTGCCTCTGGATTCAACCACGTAAAGCCTGAGGAGCATAAGACGCGTCTGTATATCTGCAAAGGCAAACATGTCGTCCGTGTAAAAGAGGCAAGTCAAAGTAGCATATCTTGAAAATGTTTTTTTTTTCTTTCTACTGGTCCTTTTATGTTTTATCTTGGTTTCCATTCTATTTTTTTTTCTAAACTACAGGTTCCGTTTGCTCGATCAACTCTCAACCACGATGACGTTTTCATTCTTGATACAGAGTCTAAGATTTTTCAATTCAGTGGTTCCAATTCGAGTATCCAAGAAAGAGCAAAAGCTCTAGAGGTTGTTGCGTACATTAAAGACACTTACCATGATGGAAAGTGTGATATCGCAGCTGTTGGTAAGTGAACTATACTGCAAAAGAAACCATGGAGGCTAAGCTTCTTTTCTAACTTTAATGGGCTTTCCTTTCGTGTAGAGGATGGGAAGATGATGGCTGATGCTGAAGCTGGAGATTTTTGGGGTTTGTTTGGTGGATTTGCCCCGCTTCCTAAGAAACCAACAGTCAGTGACGACAAATCCGCTGAATCTGACGGAATCAAACTCTTCCGGTACAACACCTTTGATCTTAATCTTACTCAGCTCGCTGACCAATTACTGAACAGATCATTATGTTCTGACTTGAGACATGTTTGGTCTTTCAAGTGTTGAGAAGGGGCAGACAGAACCCGTAGAGGCTGAGTCATTACAGAAAGAGCTTTTGGACACTAACAAATGTTATATACTTGATTGCGGTCTCGAAATGTTTGTTTGGAAGGGACGAAATACTTCAATTGACCAAAGAAAGAACGCAAGTGAAGCTTCTGAAGTAAATTCCTTCTCATGTATCAAAAGAACAGTCTTGTTTTGATGGGTTTTGTTCACTATCATATTTTTCATTCTTCATTTCGTCAGAAGTTTTTCCGTTCGGCTGAACGTCCCAAATCAAACCTGGTCAGTGTGATGGAAGGGTTTGAAACGGTGATGTTCCGATCTAAGTTTGATTCATGGCCGGCTACAATTACCACGTCTGAGCCCCAGCAAGGCAGAGGAAAAGTTGCAGGTCTAACAAACCAGCATTAATACTACCCACAATTCCACATTGATCACATTGCTGAGTTTATAACTTTCATTTATGAGATAATCTCTGTCTTTTCTTTAACCAGCTCTTTTACAACGGCAAGGAGTTAACGTTCAGGGCCTGGTCAAGACTTCTTCTTCTTCTTCTTCTAAAGACGAACCTAAGGCATACATTGATGGCACAGGAAATCTCCAGGTAGTGACTTTGCCTTACTTGATACTGGCATTAATATGTTCGAATGAAGCAGAAACAAATCATAGTCTTTTGATTGTTAACTAAGATTTTTTTTCAGGTCTGGCGAATCAATGGCGACGAAAAGATCCTTCTTGAAGCAGCCGAGCAATCAAAATTCTATAGCGGGGATTGTTATATATTCCAGTACTCATATCCCGGAGAGGACAGAGAGGAACATCTAGTGGGTACTTGGTTCGGCAAACAAAGCGTCGAGGTGAATATCTTCAGATATATAGAGATAAATATATAAATCTTCTTACTTTCCATGTGAGCTCACTTATGATAATTTATTTAGGAAGACAGAGCATCTGCTATTTCCATGGCAAACAAAATGATTGAATCCATGAAGTTTATGGCAGCTCAGGTGCTTCTTCCCGTTATAGATTCTAATGTAATTAAACATTTTCGATATAACTGTATAGTCTTAACGTGTGCAGGCTATAATTTATGAGGGAAAGGAACCGATTCAGTTTTTTGTGATCATGCAAAGCTTCATCACATTTAAGGTCTAGTTACTAAGTTTTGTCGTCAAGTATTTATTTTGTTAGGTTTGAAGTAATATTTATCAGTCTCTAAAAAAATGTTTATCACTGTCTTAGGGGGGTTTAAGTGATGCTTTCAAAAAGTACTTAGCAGTGAATGAAATCCCTGATACTACGTACAAAGCAGAAGGTGTTGCTCTCTTTCGGATTCAAGGTTATGGACCCGAGAACATGCAAGCCATACAGATAGAAGCGGTGCGTGTACTGAAAGCTATAATCAAACAGCTTTCTTGTTCATCAATTCAATATCTGTAATTCAAGTAGTTATCTGGTTCCTACAGGTTTCCTCAGGGTTAAGTTCTTCCCACTGTTATATTTTACACAGTGATTCTACTGTTTTCACTTGGTTTGGCAATCTAACTTCCTCAGATGATCAAGAACTTATGGAGAGAATGTTGGATCGAATTAAGGTAATATGTGTTCCAAACTGTATGGTTCCAATCTCTGGTATGGTTCCAATCTCTGGTTCTTGGTGTTTTTGTTTTATACAGCCAAATGAGCACACCAGGACACAAAAAGAAGGTTCGGAGTCTGAACTGTTCTGGGAATTATTAGGAGGAAAATCGGAATATCCGAGCCAAAAGATAAAAAATGATGCAGAGAGTGATCCTCATCTCTTTTCTTGCACATTCTCAAACGGTAAAACCATTTTGCAACATCCATTCCTGAGATTTTCACTTCACTTTCTTCTTGTCAATCAGTTCCTGGGATCTAATTTTCATTTGGATTTTTTTATCTCCGGTGATATTCTGTTGATGTTGCCAGAAAATCTGAAGGTAGAGAATAATTTTTCTCTTATAAGCCATGTTTTATGTTATTATGATCCCACATTTGAGATTCTTATGAAGGCTCCTCTCTCTTTCTTCCTTTCTTTTATTATACAGGTTACAGAGATATTTAACTTCACTCAAGATGATTTGATGACTGAAGATATCTTCATACTTGATTGCCACACTGATATCTTTGTATGGGTGGGAGAACAAGTGGACCCCAAGAAGAAACCACAAGTTAGAGCCATTGGAGAGGTACTTAAAGATCCATTCACATTGCATTAACGGTCTAAACCGCAAACTGTTCTTACAGATCTCTGCTTCATTGTCTACTCAACAGAAATTCCTTAAGCAGGATTTCCTCCTAGAGAATCTAGCAAGTGAAACACCTATTTATATCGTAACAGAAGGAAATGAGCCTCCATTTTTCACTCGGTTCTTCACCTGGGACTCTTCTAAACCTGCAGTACGTGACTTTTCTCTTTCTCTCTCTCTCCCCATACTTGCTTGAAAACGGCTCATCGGAATCTAACCCGTACTAAACAATAAAACTGCTTCTTGCAGATGCATGGAAACTCTTTCCAGAGAAAGCTTGCGATCCTGACAAACAAAGGAAAGGCACTTCGGGATGTAAAAGCTTTACCTCATTTGATAACTTTTTGTGCAAAATCAATCTCTAGATTTTCTGTCTTGATCTTGTGTCATTTCTGTCTTGATCTTGATCTTGATCTCAGAAACCTAAAAGGAGAGTCCCTGCGTACAGCAGCCGGTCCAGCGTTCCAGACAAATCACAGCCACGGTCCAGAAGTGTGACCTTAAGTCAAGAAAGGACCCGTGTGAGGGGACGGTCTCCAGCTTTCAACGCACTTGCTGCAAACTTTGAGAACCTAAACACAAGAAACCTCTCAACTCCACCACCTATAGTTAGTCCACTGGTCCGGAAGCTTTACCCAAAATATACGGCCCCAGACCTCTCAAAGTTTGCTCCTAAATCAGCGGCTATAGCTGCCCGTACAGCACTTTTCGAACAATATCGGCCTACTTCTCAAAAACCGCCTACTAGCCCAAGTTCTTCTGAAGGTCTGCTGCAGCAAACAAAAAAACTACACATTTGAAACCCTCAATATCAAATTGATGAGAAAAGTTTATATCTTGAGCTAACCCTTCTTTGATATACATGAAGCTATAAACAAAGCACGGGCACAAAAGCCGACATCAGAGACGAAAGAGGAAGAAGGAATGAGCAGCCTTCATGAACATTCAAAACAAGAAGCAGAAGAAGAGAGCAACCTTCCAACTTTCCCATTTGAACGCCTTAAAACCGACTCAGAGGATCCTGTCCCAGATATCGACCTCACTAGAAGAGAAGTATGATTCTTTCATTTGTCCAAACGAATGTCTTGCAGTATTCGTCTATTGGATTTGTGTTTGACGAAGTCATATTCTCTTTGCAGGCATATCTGACTTCAGCAGACTTCAAGGACAAATTTGAGATGACAAAGAACGAGTTCTACAAACTGCCAAAATGGAAACAAAACAAGCTGAAAATGTCTGTTTATCTTTTCTGAACACACTTCTTTCAAGAACTCAGTCTTCTTCTTCATCATCTTTACCCGTAAGTTCAATTGGTTACTTAGATAGATATGTTTTGATGCAATATTTGTACATTGATAAACCGGTTTAGCATAGAGTCTATTTTATTAAATTTCTCCCTATTGGTTTTGCAGTTCAAGAAAACACAAAGAGGGCATCATGCAATCGTTTGAGCTGCTTACAAATAATCAAATACATTAACGAACGATTTCTTTTTTCTATTTCAGAATTTTCAAATTTGATACTTAGGATTTTCTTTTCATTTTAATGATCTCAGCTATATGTTTGGCAGTGAGATTTTTTAATTCTTTTTGCCTGGCCTTTATTTTTCGCTCTTTGCTTTATATCATTGAAGAACCAATGTAAATTAAATCTGTCTTTATCATGTTATATTCTTTAGTTTTCAGTAATCTTCCTTAATCCATAATTTTAATGTTATAATAACCCATTGTCATTTAAATAAATCTACGCCCAAAAAAAAAGAATAAACGGTTCAAACAAAAACGGTAGCTACTTTTTAATTCCCTTTAGCGTGAAGGATCAGTGAAGAAAAGGAAAAAAGGGAGTGAGAGAAGTGGAAGAAGACTAGAAACGGGAATTTCGTGATTTCGATTCTGTTCTTGCTTCTGCTATTTTTTTTCTACTTTCCATGGCGACGGAGCTTCCTCTTTTCGAGCTCGCTAAAGGCATCAATGGCCTCGACAAGATCATCCTCCGCGAGTCTCGCGGCCGCTCTGCCGAGGTTTCCTCCGTTATCTCTCTTTCCTTTCACTCTATCTCTAGTTGATTTGAGATTTATATCGATCTGGTTTGGAGATCGATTTTTCACTATGGTCACTGTTGTGAATCTTTTAGATCCTTGGGTTCTAGCTGTAGTGATTGAGTTCTGTGTTTGTTTATGCATTTTTGTTGACGGAACAAAGGGATCTGTCTATGCGTTAAACTTACTGAATCTTCTACGAAGAATGTGTAGATGTTAGTGTAATCTATGAATCTTTTTATTTTTCTTTACAGAGGAGAAATTTATTCTGATTAATTGATCATCAAATGAAGTATAAGCTCTCTACAAATTTGCTGATCTACAGATTCTGGTGTTAAAGTTTGCTCTGTAGTATTACGTTTTCTTTAACTTTAGTCATATTTAACGAATGCAGGTATACTTGTATGGTGGTCATGTGACTTCTTGGAAGAATGAGAATGGAGAAGAGTTACTTTACCTCAGTAACAAGGTACCCTCTTCCACCTTATTCAAGATTGAGTTTCTTCCTTAGAAATCTAATGGTGCATAATGAAGTTCCAGTCGGATGCTAAACCTTTACTGTTAGAAGTATCTCATATTGTTTTTCTAGTTAATTTTGTCTCGATTATGATTCAAAAGCTTATTTGTCTTTCTATCTACAATGATTGGCTCGACGAAGTTGATGAAAGATTTGGATCCAAATCTTTCCTATATTTCGTTGAGAAACATCAGTCATTGCCTAATAGGAAAGGATCTCTCATTTCAGGTTTAGTGTAATTTCCTAAAGAAGCGTGTGAAAGAAAGAATAGAAAACATTTCACTTGCATGTCTAGTAACATGCTCATACTAAAGTTGTTATTCTTTCCCTGCTATGTTGTGTATTAGGTACAAAGAATAGAGATCTGAAATCATGTGCTTTGAATTGTGTAGGCTATATTCAAGCCCCCAAAACCAATTCGTGGAGGGATTCCGCTATGCTTTCCACAAGTATGTGCTTATATTTCTTCATTTGTTTGTTCCACTTCACGGTTCAATATGCTCATGAATTTTGTTTCTGTATGTGCAGTTCAGTAACTTTGGTCCACTCGAATCACATGGATTTGCTAGAAATAGGATCTGGGAAGTTGAGACTAGCCCACCCCCTTTGCCAGTGAACTCCTCTTCTAGTGCTTTTGTTGACCTGATCCTAAGGCCAGCTGAAGACGACCTGAAGAGCTGGCCTCACAAGTAAAGATTCTTCAGATATCACTCTTTATATATTCTCAGAACAGCATGCTCGTATTAAAGACTAAGAATAACCTGCATAGAAGAGCTGCAGTTTAGAGCCATTACTAACTTTCATCTTGGTGGGTGCATTTCAGTTTTGAGTTCAGGCTGAGAATAGCCTTGGGGGCAGAAGGAGAATTGACTCTTACATCTCGTATCCGTAACACCAACTCTGATGGAAAGCCGTTTACATTCACATTCGCTTATCACACCTATTTCTCCGTCTCGGACATCAGGTAAAACTTGTTGCAGTCATGTATTTACTTCTTTTCGGGAAGTTACAGAATATGAATATATATTGGGTTGCGTGTGTTCAGTGAAGTACGGGTTGAAGGATTGGAAACATTGGATTATCTTGACAACTTAAAGAACAGAGAACGTTTTACCGAACAAGGCGATGCCATAACTTTTGAATCTGAAGTAAGATTTCTATTACAAACCTTCTTTTTTCCCTGGAATAGCTCTTTTGTCCAATATCATCACCACTCCAGAAGAAAACACTTGTTACTTGGTAAAAAAATAGATTGACAAGATTTACCTAAGCACCCCTACAAAGATTGCGATTTTGGACCACGAGAAAAAGAGGACATTCGTAGTTCGAAAGGACGGGCTTGCTGATGCGGGTAAGACCCGGAACCCCTCGTCTTTCGTACTGATATCAAAATATGAGTTTGAATAAGACTGAATGGTTTGATAATCATCTTTCAGTGGTTTGGAATCCTTGGGATAAGAGATCAAAGACGATATCAGACTTGGGAGATGAAGACTATAAGCGTATGCTTTGTGTAGAAGCTGCAGCTATCGAGAGACCAATCACATTGAAACCCGGTGAAGAGTGGAAAGGAAGACTCGAACTCTCTGCGGTTCCCTCTAGTTACTCCAGTGGGCAGCTTGACCCCAAGAAAGTCACTTAGTGAATCTTTCAAAACTTCAAAAAATCATCTTTCTCGTCTCTTCTTCTCCTGCTTGATTGCAGGTAACTTCCATGTCAAATTTTGTTCTTAAACAATAAAGTTGCGTTTGCTTGTGCAGTTCTATTTATGAAACGAGTGAAGGAGGGGTTGGAGGTAATCGGATATATATACTATTAAAAGAAACTGAGATATCGAATAAAGTTATTGCTTCTTACTTCTTTCTTTTGTAAAACCACAGACAAATAACCATTTGCGGCAAAGACAAGAAACTTGCACCGGAATATTTATTCCCACTCGATAAAATGTTTATATATTTTTCATATGATATAATTCATAACGAAATTAAATAGTTAGAATTTAGTTATGATTTGGTAGCTGTCAAATCGGAATTTATCTTAATTTAATATTTTGCAAATAATTACTAATCAAAATTCATTAACCGTCAAAACGAATTTGACCAAAAGGAATAGTTCACAGAATCTTAAATTCGGATCCGGATCTAAGAAAGTAAGAAACCATTATCTTTCCAGATCTAACCCTATTTTAGAGTAGGGGATGATAGTGTGTTATTGGTCATAAATTTGAAGTCTCCGTCTAAATGACAGATGAGCTTTAACTTAATAGATTAGCATTAAAAAGATTTATTATGTCGTACCATTACAAAAGATAATGGGTTGATATAAACATGAAAATAATAATTGATAAGTAACTCGAGATCAAGTACAAAACGAGAAAGAAAAAATTTCGATAATAGACCAACGTGGGATATTTACAACTTTTTTTTTTTTTTCAACGGGATATTTACAACTAAGGATACTGTTAAGTGAAAACGAAAATTAATATATTAAAAATAAAACTGAGGAAGAAATATAAGATTAAATAAGGTATTTTATTTGGATCCACACAAGATTACATCTGGCTCGAACCTCAAGAGATTCCCCCTGCTTTTACATTAAATATATTTTTTTAAACTATATAAAAAAAAAAAAGTAGAATAGTGTGTTTTGTCGTGAATACTTTTTTGATTGGTTAGAAAGTCATATTCTGAATCCGATTCATTGCATGTGGGAGCTAAGTGAAACACCCTAACCCGATTTTTTTTTTCAAAACCGGACTGAGGTCTTCCGATCAGTTCAG
>OVAU01001738.1:0-13995 GCA_900406315.1 Biscutella laevigata subsp. laevigata
AAATATAGTTACATTAAAAATAGAGTAAAATTGAACAAAATGATTAATGTGGCACATTGATAAAGTGTATGTTGTTTAAGGGAGAGGTTATGAGTTCAATTCTCATTCTTCTCATTTCTAATTTTTTTATTATTTTATTTAAATGATGAAGTTTTGTTGTTTATATATGTGTGTATATACCTATGTTTTGAAATCAATATATATTGAGTGTTAAATAATAACATATTTAACATATAATATTATTTTGAGAATCATAACAATAATTTTAATTTTCATAATCATAAAACTAAAATATGTTATTAGGAATCATAAGAAGAGATTACAAAGTAAATTTAAATAATTGATAATATAAAAACAAACAAAATATATATTTAAAAATAATATGAAAAATAAATTATTATAATCAGAAAAAATCAAACAAATAAAATAGGATATAAATTTAATTAATTAATTTAACTTAAAACATTTATATAATAAATCATATATAACACGACACCCGCGCATGCGCGGGTTTTCTCCTAGTGCTTATAACTTTTGATTTGCTTCATAAAAAGTCAGTGTTAAATTACCAAAATTGCCCCAACACAATCCATATTTGAGGGTAAAAAGGGCATTCGTAAACGAAGACAGTGGACAATGGCGGAAGGAAACCTTAAAAACTAGAGCTTGGCGCCATGAGCTTGTGTGTGTGTGTGAGAGAGAGAGAGAGTTAATTTGAGAGATTCTCAAGTGATGACTGAGCTAACGTCGGCAATGGACATTGACGTAGAAGAAAATCAGCCTCGCAAGCCGATTAATAAGGGCAAAGACGTCGCTGGTTTTGGCGGTCCGCCGCAGAGTAAGGCGACGCCTTGGGTCGAGAAGTACCGACCTCAGTCGCTTGATGACGTCGCAGCACATCGTGACATTATTGATACGAGTAACAGAACTTATCTCCTGTTCTATTTCCAATCTCTAGGGTTTATTTTTTCTATTTTAGGGGTTTAGTATATAGTACTTAGACTTTTCTGCTTCTTTGTGGAGAGATTTCTGGAATATATATATATAGGGTGCGTCTGATTTTTCCTGGTGCTTCTATATTGAGTAGGCAAGGCTTTGTGTTGATGAAATTGAAAGTGATGAAAATTCTGTAAAAGTATGTAAATTCATATTTGTTTATACCAGTGCATGATACAGCAGCTTCTTACCTTTTTTCACTGAAGGTTTTGTTGTTGTTTTTGTGATTTTGAACAGTTGATAGGCTGACCAATGAGAACAAGTTGCCCCATCTGCTGTTGTATGGTCCTCCCGGTACAGGCAAAACATCGACCATTCTAGCCGTTTCCCGGAAACTCTATGGACCTAAGTACCGTAATATGATTCTTGAACTGAATGCGTCAGATGATAGAGGAATTGATGTTGTAAGGCAGCAGATTCAAGATTTCGCTAGCACGCAGAGCTTCTCATTGTATGTTTCCTATCATGATTCCATCTGTGCTTTTGATCTCGCGGATTTTATATCATAATAGTGAGAATTTTGATACGTCAACTTGTTTTTTTGACTCATATTAAGGAATGGATTGTGATGGCATGAGCTGTGTTCAGCTGCAGTATCATGCTAAATCAAACAAGATATCTTTTTATTTAGCAAGTTTGTTGTGGATATCAAAAGAAGCTAAAATTCATTATTGCAGAGGAAAATCTTCGGTGAAGTTAGTGTTGCTAGATGAAGCAGATGCGATGACAAAAGATGCTCAGTTTGCCCTGCGTAGAGGTAAAACCTTTATATTCTTCCTATAGAATTCTTGTTTATTTTTTTATCTAGAGCATTAACATGTTTCGCGTGCGTACTTTCTTAATTGTGGTAAGTTATTGAGAAATACACAAAGAGTACTAGGTTTGCTCTCATTGGAAACCATGTCAATAAGATCATCCCAGCTTTACAGTCCAGATGTACCCGATTTAGATTTGCGCCTCTTGATCCTGCTCATGTGAGTCAGCGTCTTAAACATGTAATAGAAGCTGAAGGGTGAGAATTATGATATTTCTGTTTTATAAACTTTCTTGTGTGTTTCTCCAACTCTCTTTATTATTTCATTTTTGTTGACCCTTTGTTTTGTGCTTCCTCTTGTATAATTGAACTAGGCTTGATGTAAGTGAAAATGGTTTGGCAGCTCTTGTACGGCTGAGCAATGGAGACATGAGAAAAGCACTGAACATTTTGCAGGTTCTGTAAATATTTCCTTTTGCTTCTGTCTCCTAAAATACATTTGTAAATCTACAGAAGATAGAAACCACTTTACTAACTATTGCGTGTGTGTGTGTGTGCCAGTCAACGCATATGGCGTCCCAGAAAATTACAGAAGAAGAGGTTTACCTCTGCACTGGAAACCCATTGCCCAGGGACATTGAGCAGATATCTCACTGGCTTCTGAATGAATCATTTGCTGAGAGCTACAAACGTATTGAACCATAAGTTGGATCATATTTAGTAAGTTATCGATTCCATGGTCCTGACTCTTGATTTTTACTTTATTGTATGCAGATATATCAGAAATGAAGACGAGAAAAGGACTTGCCATAGTTGATATCGTCAGAGAGGTTACCATGTGAGGGACTAACTTGGTTGCTTCTTCTGCTGCTGTGTAACTAAACCGTGAATCTGTGAACTAACTTTTGTTTCTCTACCAGGTTTGTTTTTAAGATCAAGATGCCTTCAGATGTGAGAGTCCAACTGATAAACGATTTGGCAGACATCGAGTTAGTATATTTTGCCAAGATCTTGTTTTGAAACCATTCGGATTGTATAATTCTGATAGAGTAATAGCTTTTGTTATTTACGTGTTTATAGGTACAGATTGAGTTTTGGGTGCAATGACAAATTGCAGCTTGGAGCTATCATTTCTACTTTCACACACGCTCGGTCTCTCTTGGTGGCTGCAGCAAAGTAAAACTGTGTTTTCACCATTTTTGGGAACTCGCAGTTGCTTATTTAGTTTGGTTCGGTTTTTAACTCAACCGCTCGAATGTTTTACATCAGTGATGTTTGTAAGGATAGTCTCTGTACATTTTATGGCGTTTGTGATCAAAACCTTTTCCTGTTACCAAACAAGAGGTTCGATGCCACATTGTTATCCGCTAGAATCGTATTTGGAGCTTCACTTGAAATTTTCAATTCGTGGATCAGAATATGTTTCAATGCTCCCACTCATTTTCATTAACTAACAAAACCAATATAATACAAAAAGGCCTAATCATCGTTCGCTTGCTCCGGCGCCTTTGACCGCTTGCTCGTTCGCTCTTCGTTACGCTTATGTGGGTCGAGATGTGTTTCTTTGTTGATAGGCTTGTCGAAGTGGC
Organism: Biscutella laevigata subsp. laevigata; assembly: GCA_900406315.1. Lineage (NCBI taxonomy): Eukaryota > Viridiplantae > Streptophyta > Magnoliopsida > Brassicales > Brassicaceae > Biscutella > Biscutella laevigata. Next base: position 3,340 of record OVAU01001738.1, read on the forward strand.
AATTGAGGTGTATTATGACTATGGTTAGCTGGTGTGGAGTGGCGTCGACTTTGTTGGTTACATCTGCGGTCGTTCAGGGTCGAGTTCGGGTTTGGTTTCGTCTAGATCTGGTTCCTTGGTTGGAGTTGGGGTGGTTCCGGTTCAGTTGGTTTTCAACTTTGTTTAGGACCATGTTTCGATTCGGTAACTCAATGGATATTCATATTATTTTAGGATTATTTTAGGAATGCTTTTGGGTTTAGCTTTCATTTGTTTCAGGTTTGTACTAGTTATAGATGGGGTTTTCTCCGTGTTCCGGTTGGTATGGCGTCAAAATCAGAGTTATATTTTGAGCTATGGAAGCTTTTCTCAAAGCAGACTTAATCCTTCGAAGTTTCCAAAATCTTATGTTTCGTCTATTGTTACTCGTTAGCTCGGATGGAAGAAATTTTACTAGTTTTAGGCGTTCACGACTCTCTCAATAAAGCGGCATCATTGTGGATCTTCTCAGCCTCTATCAGCCTTTTATACCTCGACTCAGTTGGTAGTTATAGATGTCTGTCTTCAGATCGTTTTTCTTTAGTCTTCTTTGTTTCCGAGATCTTCTTCGTGCACCATCGACTTAGTTTTCGGAGAGGTCGACTTTGTGTTTATTTTGTGTGTTTTTGGCTTGCGTAAAAATCGTTCTACTTACCTAATCATCCAATACTATATGTAGCCATATGGTAAATAACTAAGAAATCTGGCAAAATAATGGTAAAATAGCATAAAACATCGCTACAGGAATCAAGGCACTTCGTGCGCTTAGTTGATCCCCGAGCGAAAGGATTTCTTCATAAACAAACTGTCATACACATAAGCATCGAAGACGACAAAAAAAAAAAAGACGAAGGAAAAGAGAAACAAACTATACAAAAGACTTACTTTCTTGCTACGGAAGAACTCTTTGCTTCTACGTTCATTTCCACACACCATTCATTACTCATCATTACCCATATACACGTATTGCTATACATATGCTGCAGACTTTGCTTTCGTTTGGGAGCAGTAAAGAGACATAAAGTCTTCCTTCGACTAAGTGCATTGTGCTTGCGACGATGTTGTTTTTCTTTTCTCAAAGAGTATCATCCGTTGTCCTATTTGACCATGCAATCTCAATGTCGAGTGATCTGGATGAAGCATCTTTGTTGTTTTCATGATTCAAGCTTAGAGATCCGTTGTACACTCCTTCTGTCACGACTTTGTCGATTTGGATAGTGACACGCCCTAGGGTTGACTGCAGACAAGGAATTTGTTTATCTGTTAGAAAAAGGACAAGTTGACACAAGGTATAGCTCTATCGACTCAAAACTCTGCAACTTGGACAGTGTGACCCATTGTTACGATATTACCTTTCCGAATGTGCTTTTGTTCTTGCATATGATGTGAAGCTTTTGTCCTTTGGGGGGGACATCAAATGCCCACGTAAAGCCTTCTTTCCATTCAGGAGAAGTGCTATTGCTCACCACCTACAGGACCATTACACAAGAAGAAGTTAATTTGGCTATGGTGGGAGTGTAGAAATGTCCTCTTATGATGTAATTGTTTTTACCTTAGTTTGTCGTTGAGGGCAGTTTCCTAGTGTTAATTGACAAAAGGCGTTTGTGTTTCCCATAGACTGCTTTAAGTTATTTGCACGCATGACATTCACTGTTAAGCAACCTGGTAAGCAATGCAATAGGCTGTCTGCCTTATCATGGAACCGAGGAGGGCATGTTTTCATCAACATTTGCAGGACGGGAATAGCTTCAGCTGCAATCATTGCTTGAGACTTTGCAACATCTATATCCATATTTGTCCACGATTGTTTTAGCAAGTAGAGAATATCCAATACTAATCCCTGGACATCTTCAACACCGGATTTGAGCGCCCCTACCAAATGAGGGATGCAGAATGTGGCAGCTTCAGAGGCACGGAGCTTAGAAAAGTTGAAGAAAATCACATTTAAAGTTCTCAAAACTTCAATGTTTATAGCTTCTGTAGACCACAACCCTCTCTCAAGTGCAGCTGCTCAACCATGATATGTCAAACAGTTAAAAGACTAGAGCAAAAATAATTGTCAAAATATTAAAATTCTGAAGCACTGGAAACTCCAAAAATTTAGTGCTAGAGTGACAGGGACATAAGATAAGCATAACTTTAGAGTGGCAAAGTACCTGTTAGTGATCGTATAAGCTCATTAGAGACATACTCTTGGAGTGTGTGGTTGGAGAACAAAAATTTGACCATCAGTGCAGCCTGCCCAGAAACTTCTGCATTGCAAGAAAGCAGTAGCTCCTGAATTAGCAACACGCCACCAGCCTCTGCAACAGCTCGTCTATTCGTTCTACTATTCATCACAAAGTTCTGCAGCGCACAGATGGCCACCACTTTCATTTCTTCTGATGGTTGTTCTTCTAACACGCTAATAAGTGCCCGGCAAGCGGAAACAGAACCACTGGATCTAGAAAGCCCCTCATGCTGAGAAAGGTCCCCAAGTGCCAGAGCAGCAAGAAGCCTACCAGGGTCTGATCTCGTCTGAGGGTCCAATAGATATTGAGATAGTGGTGCTATTGCATATTTGCACAACTTTAACTCTCTCACCTTTGGATTGTTAAATATTACTTCAAGCAAGCTTCCTGATTCTTCCTCGCATTGATGAGATCTCAGAAGGTCCAGTAATGCATCAATTGCGCCAAGCTCAGCCATTTGTATTGTGCTTGAAGCGTCGTTCTTCTCATGAATCATTAATGCTTTAAGAGCCAGCATCACTGTGCTTTCAATTGTCGAGAACAACAATTTTACTAAAACTGGTAGTTCAACTCGGAAAAAGCATTCTGCATCATACTGAAGAATGTTGGAGAGAACAAAAGCAGCTGACTCCCATATATCAAGAGGCGGCTGAGGATCTTCCTGAAGAATGACCTTTGATAGCTCGAAAATACCTCCAGCATCAAGAACAGCCTTAGGCCAGCTAGCAGATATCTTCTCGAGTGCCTTTATCGCAGTTTCCTGCAGGCTCAGTACTCCTATTCCAGCAAGCCGAACCAGAGGAACGACAGCACTCTGTGTTGTAATATCTTTCTGGAAATCTTCCATTGTAAGAAAATGGCTCAGTAGTTCTGCTCCAAGCTGCTGGATAGCTTGAGATGAAGACTCCAAAAATGAAATCAGAGGCACGATGGCTTCACTGGGTTTAAAATTAAAAGGTTCAAGGCTTTGTTGTTTTTCCAAAATGTTTACAAGTGCTTGTAGAGCACTATGTTGTCCCCATACGGTCAAGTCTGATCGGAGCAAGACCTCGAAAAGAGGCTCTACAGTTTTTGCAATATCTGGTCTTCTGGCGATTACTCCACTATTTGTTAAAATTCGAAACAGCTCTGCAACAGAGGAACACAACGAGCTTGAGGATCCGGGTAGTAGCTCAAGACATCGCTCAATTATTCCAGCTTCCACCATGTCCAACTTGCGTGGTACTCTGTCTTTCCCCAACTTAATGAGAGCTGATAAGCTAGCCTCAACAATCCTGTAATTTGTTCCGGAAACCAAGCCAACGAGAAGCTCCAGAATGTCATGACAGACTGCTAGTTCTAAATGTTGCTCATCATCCAATAACATCTTAATAGCACAGAGCGCTGCTTCAACTGCTGCACTTCTTTCAGACTGCATAAGTGTTATCAGAGGCTTCATGCATCTGGAGGCGGACGGACTTGTTCTGACGTTTTTATTCGAGAAAATAACAGAACAAAGTCCGGCAGCATTCATCTTTAACTCCTCTGAAGCAGAAGCAGATGATAAGATTTTAATCACGTTTTCCAGCAGACTTCCTTCCGCATCAATCAGAAGAGCTATACTAGAAGTATTTCCTGAGCTTAGTTTGATCAATGCAGAGAGAGCCGTCTCTTGTTCACTCTCCGATACAGTACTGAGCATGTCCATCAGTGGTTGAACAGCCTGGCAGGCGATTTCAGAATTCCTGATATTTTCAGCATGAAATACCTCATTCAGAGCTTCAGCAGCGCTGTATCTTGCACTTCGTGAACCCAGCCTCAGTACTGCAATAAGCTGATTCAAGGAACTTAGTGCCACTTCGGTTTGTCTAAGCTCGTGGTTGCTAAATAATACCCTAAGCAATTCACAAATGGTGTACTCAGTTGAATCTTGAGGGCTTAGAGAAAGATACTTCGTTAAAGCTTCAACAGCTCCAGCTTCACCCATTTGTAATTTATTTGTGTCACTTTCATCAGCAATGCGAATCAGGATTTGGAGAGCAGATTGTGGGGCTCCAGGCCTATCTGGAATTGGTCTTAAGAGATCCACAAGCAGCGGGATAGATTTTCGTGCAGTGGAACCAAGCCTCACATCTTCAATTTCAAAAAGGTGTTGAAGAGTGACTTGATCAGGGTCTTTCACCAGAGAAAATTCATTTGCCAAAGCAACCAAGTTCAGAATCTCTGACTCCACATAGCCAAGAAGGTTTATTATCCCAGAAACAGCACCTGAGTTTGCAATTGTCAGATTTATTCCTCTGTTCCTAGTACAGACAAGACTAGCCATTGCGTGAGCAGCGAAATACCGATTTATTAGTTCATCAGATCTTAGCAAAAGTGCAAGTGTAGGAATGATACGCATCGTCGTTGAAGACAAGGACACACTGTCATCCTGGAACATGATCGCCAGGAGGAGAGTGCTAATCCAAATGCCTTCTGTATCTTCAAATTCAGCCTGGTAGAATAATTTAGCACAAGATTACATCTAACGGGGGGGAATTCGTACAAGGCATCTATGCCACCAAAAAATGTAAGAACCAAGTCAAAGCTAAGAGAAACTGAGAGCAGTGTGATTCAATATCAAAATACACAATTCTTGCTTCACAAATCAGTAACGATTAATGAGGTGATAACTTCTGAAATTTTACTGTACTAGACCTTTGAACGAACAGGCAAAACCCCACTCAACTCAGAAGTTGGCAAATTTATTTCATTGCCAATGAAGGTACCCTCTAGGATAGATATACATAAGGAACAGTAGGGTTATTTGATGTCCGAAAAAGAAACATTTACCTGAGGACTGGAAGTGTACTTAGCAAGCTTCCCAAAGAGCACTTCAAGTCCACCAGCTTCCATGACACTGAGCTTTGACTTAGAATCAACGGAAGTGAGTATGCATAGTAGCCACAACGCGGCTGTACCGCCCAAGATTTTAGCTGGATCAGGAAAATAGAAATCACCTGAATCCTGGAATACATTCTTTTCCATAAAACCTTTAGGTGTCTGGACTTCAGTTTCTAGCGAAAAGCATTTAGAGTTTTGCTTTATCATATCTACTAGGGCATGTACTAAGGGTTTTGAAAAACCAGATCGATCAAGTGCATTAGTGATCAGCTGTTTCTTTTCTTTTGCAGCACATAAGAGCAGCGCTGTGGCCCCGACTCTCACTTCTAAGTTGGGAGCATTCACTATTCTATCAGCCATAACTCCCATTGACTTTGGTCTTGAAACTATAAGTTCGCTGAGCAGAGATTGTTGATCAGAGCAAAGCCTGGACAAAATTTCTATTGCCTTATCTTGCACAGGAGTATGGCCTTCAGCAAGGCATTGCACAAGGGTCTTCAGGCTTGATGGCACTTCAGCCAGCGCAATCCATGGAGGGTGAGAGAAATTAACCCCATTCTTAGCCCTTGCCAAGAGTGCAACTACTTCTAGTATGTTAAAAGCATCTGGGCTATTCATATCAGTTGATTTTAGAGAATCAACAAGTGACAGTATAGCAAAACGGCATTGAGCACTTCCCTTTAGCACATCACACACTGGAAAATTCTTAAGCAACTGATGAATTGCCCGTGATGCATTTCTCTTACCCTCTGAAGATCCGTCAGCCAAAATTCTTGTGAAAGCTGAAACAACATCTTCAACTAGTGCTTCTGCAGCGATATCTGGATCAGACAGAAGATTTGCGAGGGCAGAAACTGCATTTTCTGCAGATTCAATGGAAGAGTTTTTAGCCAATTTTATGAGCGACTTAATATCTCCTTCCGCAATGTAAGACTTCTTTTTATTCAAATTTTTCTTAACTGGGCGGGACAGTGCGTCCAAAGCCCTAGCCACTTGTTTCGCCACATTCTGACTGTTGTTTGTAAGGAGCTTGATCCAGGGATTAATAATGTCATCAGTCGCAAGATGATCACAGATATCTTGTCTGGAGCTGAATAGATCAGCTAAAACTGAAGCTATATGTTCCATATTTTCTTCCCTGGAAGATGTTAGGGACTGTACAAGGGACCTCAGTCCTTTGTTAGCTGCACATCCTCTATGAACAAGATCCTCTTGTGAAGCTTTTGAGAGCACGTGACCCAATACTTTTACTACATGAACCTCGGAAGACGGGTTATCTCCAAGAAATAAAGCCAATAACTGATTAATTGTGGCAGGATCAGCTGTACGAACAAGCTTTACAAGTGTCTTTGCAGATGTTTCCTGGGAAATTGGTCCGCCGGTCTTCAATAGCCACAAGAATGCAGGAATACCACCAGCTCTTTCAACACAATCGCGAATTTCCTCACTGTGACAGCACAAATTCCAGAGGATGTGGGCAGCATCTTCCTTGGCCTTCTGAGATCCAGTCTCGAGCAACTGGACAAGTGGAGGAATCCCCCCAGCTGCGGTTACAGCCCATTTACTATCATCGATTTGAGCAGTCAAAATTGCCAGCATTTCAACAGCATACTCTTGGTGTTGCTCAGTAGACAAACCTACAAATGATATAAACATTTGGATTCCTTCTCTCTTTCCCACCGCCTCCCAAATTCCAACCTTGTCATGGCATAAGCGAGACAAGCAAAGTATGAGATGCTCTCGAACATCAGCGGAAGCCATAGTTATGAGTGCGATAAGGACTCTCTTAGCCTCTGCATCATCTAGGTAACACATCAGACTGCTGTTTCCATACAAGCTCGCCATAGCCTCCAAGATTCTCTCCTGGATTAACTTTGTGTCACGAGACTTTAGTAACTTCACCAAAATGCTCTCTATCACTCTTGGATCAAATATCTTCTCCGAACTCTCTGGTTGTTTGAAAATCATTAGAGCATAGGCAAGGGCTCCAATTGCATCACCAATTGGCTCAGTTAGTCGAGGGGATTGGGATACTTCTCCAAGATACATAATAAAATGGCGCATTCCACCAAACACATTTGCCAAAGCTCCAGTTGCATGTTCTTGTAGAGATTTTCCATGTTTCCCCTGCATACATTCTTTTGATGGAGCAACGATGGCTCCAATGAGAGCATGAACACCTGCATCTTTAACACATTTCTTAGCCTCATCGGATCTCGATGAAAGAGCTTCCAAAGCATCTGCTGCACTAGCACGAACATTAATATCATTTTTCTGTTCCAAAAGCTGTATGAGAGACTTGACAACTCCAGAATGTAATATTCTCTGGATGCTATCACAAAAGGAAAGTACTAGACGAGCCAGCAGAGAAGCAGCATTTGCTTGAGAATTAGGATTATCAGATGATAAAAGGGACACAACTATGTCTACTCCATTACCCTCTAGTGTCACTCTCCAGTAACCATCATCAACGCCACAAAGATTCCTCAAAGCTCCAGTAACATACCCTTCAACCACTTTATCCTGTTTTCCTTGCTGACTAAGTTGATCCCACAGAGTTGGCACTACACCTTCTGTGATAAATATTTTCATGCCAATGTGATCATTGGAAATTCCAGTAGAAGAAACCTCATATATAGCTTCCGCCGCTGCTTTCCTAGTTTCAATGGTTCCCAACTTCAAAACCGAGAGCAATGGTGGGATGCATCCTCCTAGAAGCACTTTTAATCGCAAGTCATTGTCTTTGCATAAAACACAAAGGATTGAAGCGACATTTACTTTGGCTAAAGTCGTCCCATTTCTAAGCATGGAAATGAATAGGGGCATTGCTTGGGCATACAAACCGATCAACCTTCTTGCCTCCCTTCTGCTTTTAGCAATACCTAGCAAACGAGCTGTTGTGAGCTCTTTGTCTTGCGGAGAAGATGTTTTTGTGTGAAGTTGCTCAATAAGCTGAGCAACCATAGCAATCGCCTTCTCTGGGTCGTCCATTTCCATTTTCGCATCGTCTTCCCTGCACAAATTTAGGGAACGGTTTCTGTCTTTTTTTCTCAGGAGAACAGAAATTTTTTAAGAATAAAGAAAATATGACAAAATAAAGGAAGTAGGCAAGAAACTGAAATTTCAGATTACCAATTAAGCATTTTTCAGTATACGAAATTAAATAATGAGCAATATCAAAACTTTAGTTTCGAAACAAAGAGAAAGTTGGACGGCCTTCTTTCTTGAATGCCTCATCATGACGAACTTGCTACAATTTGCTCTAAATACTTATAAAATATAGAAAGTGTCTACCTAGACTGCGAGGGGGATAATGTTTCCTCCTGCGATTCAGGAAGGAAGCTCTTTAACATCTGCATAACGAATCACCTTTAGCTTCGGCCTTCAGTTTCCTAGAAGTAGAAGATGCATTGCGTAAGTTTAAAACCACAAGCAAAGTGAATAAGGGAGTTTAGTAAACATTCAGACTGTCTTTGCAATTACGCTGGACGAAGTGAAACTAATACTCTAAATGGCAACAAACTGAAGTCACTCTATATACTGAAAAGATTCACAAGTAGTTTTTATAAAACTCAAGATTGTATTCTCGGATACAACTCATAGAGTGATAGATGAACGAACTTTAACTCAAATATACATTCTAACTCATAACATGTGTAAGAATTCAAAAACGAAAAAATAACTAAGAAAATTACACACCCCCTGGAAGATGCAGATACCTATGAAATCCCTCCGCCTCGCCACTAAATCGAAATTACACCTTCCGGGACAGAAGAGGAATCACTGTAAAATCTCCAAACGCCGCCAGGAGATCAGAATCCATCTCCCTCCCACCTGAAAAGCACCACTTCTGGAAATTCAAATAAAGAACAAGTGAGTAGAGGAAGAAGAAACGAAAAAGAGATTGGATCAGATAAATCCTAGGTATAAACCCAAAAAAAGGATGGATTATAGTAGTATCGTTGGATCAATTAACCGAAAACAAGAATATGTGGTAATGAAAATGAGCATTACGATTGTGATAGAAGAGAAAGCTCCCAGGAAGTAAACTTAGTCCTTGTCGTTGTCGAAATCAAAATGAGAATTACCTCGAAGAAGGAAGAAGAACGTACGAACAAATACAGAGAGAGAGAAGAGAACAGTCCTTTTTATTATTTTTCCTTTTAGTTTTTACTTACCTTACTTATCATATTTTACCCACACGTCCCTTAATTATCCAATTTTTCTCATTACAAAGCTTCTACTAAATAAAGAAATGAAGTAGTGTGTTATATATCTGTTATATTTATCTCACTTCACATTTCCTTTTTATTGAATTGCAAGCATACGATACAATATTTAATCGATAAAAAAAAACTTAAACGAGGTTTAACAAGAAATTTGAAATTTAAGTCGGCAGAAAATAAAAGTATCTCAAGAAATTAAAAAAATACAAACATCAACCGACAAAAGTTTTAAATGGAACCACACAACTAACGTAAAAACGTTGTAATGTATTCGAAAATAAGATTGAACATCTAATCACTTGTATCGTTTATTGTTGAACCACAAATGTCTAAGGTTGATAAAAAAAATTCGACCTAAACTACACCGGAAGAATTTTATGGTAAGAATTTATGATGAAAAACTTAAAATGTATTGTTGATGTATTTTTTTTGTGGTAAACTCGGGGTAGATGTGGAAATAGACTGATTAATAATCAATCAAAGATTATAACAAAGATAGGAATGAGTTGTATCCATATCTTATGTCTAGCCTTGAAGCTCGATGAGATGTTTGGACACTATTGGGTTAAGTGATGTAATTAGTCTTTGAAAGTGATTCCAATATATATACATGACAGGCGAGGTTGTCCAAGATTTGAACAGCTACGTAAATGGATATCGTGGACTCACGTATATATGTTATCAGGTCTTGACCAGGTCCTTTTTTCCGACTGTTTATATTATCGGTGTGTCTCTCAATCCCAAATTCGAACCATTCTACTAAAATATCAAGGCATGACAACTAAAACTAGTTATAATAAATAGCCATGGATCCATAGACTCGTTTTTTTTTTTGGTCACAATACATAGTAATATGGGAACTCGATCTCAAATAGTAACATAGTGACTATACTAACACAAACCATTATGCTACATGTTCTGGTTTCATAGACTCTTTTTTATCATCTGAAAAGTATATTAAACAGAGTGAAATGCATAGACATTAAAATCCGAAGTAATAAAACTTTCCCCGTAACTAATTCGAAATATGGAAATACAATCTTTGAAACTATCCAACAGATATACAAGGAAAGGAAAGATAAAACACACTTCCTCGAAGCATAATTCAAAACTAATAAAACCTTATTCTAAAAAGATGAGCCTAAGGAAAAAAAAATGAACATAACAAATAAACTTCATCTATTATTTATCGTTAAGTCATAACAAATAGCTGCTATTTTGTCCCTTTTTATGGTCATCTAATTGTTTTCTTTTTTAGTTTTTCACTAGTATTTTGTTCCGTGCTATGCACGGTCATTATGGATATATAAATATATACA
>OVAU01001739.1:0-13995 GCA_900406315.1 Biscutella laevigata subsp. laevigata
TTTTTAATAATTATCTGGAATTTTTTATCCTCTTATTTATTCATTTTACAAAAATATATACCTTTTCAATAATTATTTGGTATTTTATAAATTTCTAATTATTAGTTTTACAAAAATCATAACTTGTATCAATATAATTCTATTTATTTATTTTAACAATTAAAAAAANAATCAAATAACATATTAAAAATATTGAAAATCTAAAAACTAAAATCATCATTCAAGTATTTACAAAATCTGAAATCTACAGCAAAATCAAAAACCACAATTCAAAATCTATAATCTAAAAACCAAAATCTAAAAACCAAAAACCAAAATCTAAAATCCAAAAACTTGTGAAACATTCATAGCCATTATTTAACATTTTAAACATCTAAATATTTGAAAATTGTACATTCTAGGAGCTCGGTTTATAGAATTCTTTTTACATATAATAATTTAGGTTATAACGTATTTTTCATTCCGTATTGTTTTTGAAACGACGTGACACCATTATAGAAAAGAAACAGGAAATAAATATAGTTTATTCCGTAATTATCATTTAATGTTTGCCACTTTAAATTTTAACACTTCTCCAAACTTGTTCTACGTACATAATTTAATCAAAATGTTTTTGAAATTAAAAAAAAGTCATCAAAATGTTTTATCATAGCTCTTTTTGTTTGATATAGAAATTCGACTCCATTCAAGAGGACCAAAAAATTATAAAAATCTTTTACAAGCACGTTTTTTGTAACAAAAAAAAATATATTTCTACATGATATTATATTTTATGATAGGGTCTTGTTGTACGTTTGTTGCCCCATAAATCAATTACAATTATACATATTGATATGTTCTAGATGACCCCTTCTAATCTCTCTGTATTGTTAAATCTCTGTTAGATTGGGAAAAAAGTCGAGGGTAAAAGAAATTTAATCTTGTTTGGAGATTTTCTTGGTGGTTCAATTTCGTATTAGGACTAATGTCCTACATCAAAAGTTGAAAGTGATCATAACTAGTATATAAGAGATATGGCTAATCTATTCATTGTCAATTGGTTTTGAGTTGGAAACTCATATAACTTAATATGGTATCAGAGCCCGATCCGAACAATTCAGCTCGATCAATTATCGTTGCAAACCAAAACTGGTTCATCAATCTTTGCCCGAAGTTCCGAGATATATGGCCAAGAGAGCCATCATCTCGAATGGGCGTATTATGAACTAATAGTGTCCCACATCGGAAACTGAAAAGGATCCTAACTAGTATATAAGGGATATGAACCAATCCGCTCATTGTCAATTGGTTTTGAGTTGGAAGCCCATATAACTTAACATTTCATGGGGCTTTAACCTGGGCCTTGGCGCCAATCCCAACTCCGATTGGAAACTTTCCGACGGGAGCCAATATCAGAATCTTCACTATCTCCTGCAAATGGCAAAGAGAGGGGAAGAGTTTAGAGAACAAGTCAGATACTTCCCATGGATAGCTTGGTACATATGGAAAGCAAGGAATGAAAGTATCTATACGGGGAAGAATCTAGAGCCACCGGCTATAGTGGAACTGGTGATCAGAGAAGCGGAGGCATGGTTCGAGGCAAACATAGAAGAAGAAATAGCCCCCCTTACACAGCGGCTAGAAATGCAGAGTGAGACAAGTGGTGCTACCTTCATGTGCAGGATCGATGGATCCTGGAGAAAGGAAGATAAGACGGGCGAAATGGGTTGGATCCTCCACCTCCAGGATAGGGAGACATATCTGATTGGTTTAAAAGCGATAAGAAATGCCGGCTCCCCCCTCCACATGGAACTGCAAAGCCTTTTATGGGCACTAGCATGTATCCAGCAAAGAGGTCGCTATTGTGACCTCTACGTAACAGATAGCCAGGATCTGGTGCGAATGTGGCATAACCGGGAGGAGTGGCCGGCTTTTTCGGCGGAATTGGAAGGGCTAAAGAACCTCCGAAACCAGGGTTATGAGATAAGATTGGTGTTTGAAAGAAGGGAACAGAACAAAAAGGCGGATTTTTTTGGCAAAAACAGCTCGTCGAAGAGAAGCCCTCTTTAGCTTCGTAGGGACAGCTCTGCCTACATGGATTCCTACAGAACCAACAAAGTTCAATGATACAACATGATAGTTTACTATCTACTCTCGTGACAAAAAAAAAGAAGTTTTGTGGATGTATAATTTGACATATACCATTCACAATAAAAATAAATAGGGATCAAAACTTCTTACTCTATTAAATGTTAAGCCGATTCAAATATAGATATTCAAACTTTTTGAGAAGACGATATTTTCAAATGTATAGAAAGTGAATTGTAAAAATATGACATATACCACACACAATAAAAATATGGGTCAAAGCTTCTTACTGTATAAAATGTTAAGCTGAATCAAATATAGATATTCAAACTTTTTGAGAAGACGATATTTTTGAATGTGTATAAAGTGAATTGTAAAAATATGACAATACATCAACAAAGCGAATATTTTTCTCTTGTTTTCTCTCTTTTTGTCTCTAAGACCTTCCTTTTTACTTGTTTATTCTTCTTTTAATAATCTTCATTATTCATCTTTATTCTTTAATTTTTAATCATGAATTAATTCACAACTTAATTTCAAGATTTGACCAAAGATATTAACTCTACAATTGAAAAATGGATTAATAGTAATATTTGACCAAATGCATTAACTCTGGAATTAAACAGTGAAATAATAGCAATATTTGACCATTATGACTTAGTCAAGTAAATATTTATACACTTTTATTTCATTGAAACTATTCTAATGAAATGGGTTGAGATAAGCCCGACTCGTTGTACGAGATCCAACACCAACAGTTAGCCCCTCAATTCTAGTAAATTGATTTACTTGGAGAACTAATATTAAAAGTTATTTAACGAGATGGAGAGTTTTTCTCAGATTCTTTCTATTTAGAATGAGACAAACTCAATATTTTTATTATTGAGCTCTAAATTTGAGCGCAAGACATACGTCACTTTATTATCTGAGAGCTTTACTTTGAATTTTAGGATGAGACATACTCAATCTCTTTATTCTTGAGCTATGAATTATAGCGCAAGATATACTCGACTTTATGATTTTCGAGCTTTACTTTGAATTTTATAATGAGACAAACTCAATATTTTTATTCTTGAGCTCTAAATTTGAGCGCGAAATATGCTCGGTATTTTTTTTATTTAAGCCCTTCATTTGTGCGCGACACACTCGACTTTTTAAGCTCTTCTTTAACGCGAGACATACTCGAATTTTTAAAGCTTTTCTTTAGCGTGAGACATACTCAACTTGATAAGTTTTTCTTTAGCGCGAGACATACTCGACCTTTTTAAGCTTTACATTAGCGCGAGACATACTCAGCTTCTTTCGTGTGAGACATACTTGACTTCTTTAGCGTGAAACATACTCGACTTTTATTAAAGCTTTTCTTTACCGCGAGACATACTCGAATTTTTAAGCTTTTATTTAGCGCGAGACATACTAGACTTTTTGTTTTTAACTCCGAAATTTGGCGCGAGATGTACTTGACTTTTTGCTTTTAAGCTCTGAATTTGCGCGAGACATAGTCGGCTTCTTTAGCGCGAGACATACTCGACTTTTTGTTAAGCTTTCCTTTAGCGCGAGACATACTCAAATTTTGTAAGCTTTACTTTAGCGCGAGACATACTCGGCTTTTTGTTTTTAAGCTCTGAATTTGGCGCGAGATATACTCGCTTTTTGTTCTTAAGCTCTGAATTTTGCGCAAGACATACTCGGCTTATTTAGCGCGAGACATACTCGGCTTTTTAAGATCTTCTTTAACGCGAGACATACTCAACTTTTTAAAACTTTTCTTTAGCACGAGACACACTCGGCCTTTTTTAGCTTTTCTTTAGCGCGAGACATATTCAGATTTTTTAAGCTTTTCTTTAGCGTGAGACATACTCGACTTCATTAGCGTGAGACATACACGACTTCTTTAGCATGAAGCATACTCGACTTCTTTAGCTTGAGATATACTCGGCTTTTTTTAAGCTTTTCTTTAGTGCGAGATATACTCATCTTTTTAGCTTAAGACATACTCGACTTTTGTGTGGTGTTCTTGTCTTTTTTACGTTGTTTTCTGAGGTGATGTGTTGCTTACGTTTTCCTCATTTTTTTCTTCTTATGATCTTATATGATTTTCTTTTTGAAAATCTTTGATGCTTCTTTTTCCTTTAATAAATTTCCTCACCACGCATCGATTCAGGAGTACTAACAAGGATTTATAATTATTTTGGTCTGCATTCATGTCTCAGACAACATAATTTATTTTACCGATCATTACTTTAACCGTCACCGATCGAAAAGAAAAAAAAACAAAGACTTTTTATTCAATTATATCAAAATTTTCAACTTCGTAGCACAACTAGCATTAGGTCTCTCACTCATTTTGGAGAGCAGAGTTTAAGTCTCTTACATTCTTTCCGAGCAGTTAGTCTCGAGGATTTTCCCAATCAATCTTGAGAAGAGAAATGTTTTTTTTTTAAATTAATGATTTAACCCGCAGAAACCAAGACAAATTTTGAACCTCTCAACTAACTCGTCAAAGGTGTCATTGTACATCCTCAAGCGGAGCTTGAACAAGTCACAAGTGACAAGGATCGCCAAAGAACTTATTGGGATAATTGTTCCAGAGCTTGACCTTACATTGCTTGAACCTTCTAACTTTCCTCATTCTTCCTCCATACGTGAGTTAACAACATAAGCCCTAGCACCCGTTCATGAGTCTGATTTGTTCAGTTCTGACGTTCGCCTCATGGGAGGGGTGTTATCTCTCTCCTTTTATGGATAATAAATTTGATAATATTTCTTTGGTATAATTTTATGTTAGTGCATCCCATGTCGAGAATTTCGCACTTACTTTCCTTGCGCTTATATATAATTGGTTATGTTTCATTGATTTTGACTTGCAAATTGCTAAAACATAAATATCTTGTTGTTGCTCATTGACAGCTTCATTCTCACATCAGCTCCGGGTTGCGCCAGGCTCAATAAAGTCAATCGATTATCCGACGATGAAGACATTTCGACCAACGACATCTCCGTGTGTCCATTGGAAACCTACATTGGTTTCGAAAATCTGAGCAGCAACCAAAGAAGACGAGATGGATGTGATGGACTCCACTCGGGCTCATGTATAATCCATATCCACCGAAGCAGAGCCGGAGCACAACAATCGCCTCTTGCTATATTGTTCTACTTGTTGCTTTATGAACCCTTCTGTTCATACTAAAATATTTAGGCTCTTTATCTATCAATATACCTCTAACAAGGTTTGTCCATTTGTACTCTCGTGTTGTCGGTTGTTACTTCGTATAAAAAAATACTTCATCTTTCGATAATTTCATCTTCACCTGTAATGTGAGATGTTTCTCTAGAATTATCCATCATCTTTAAAAATGTATTGACGGGATGCAACGGCTTATGGGCCTAATCCCATCATTTTCCTTAGTGAGGAAGCAAGCTAAATTAGTGCGTCAAAGTCATAATTAAATGTTATGATGATCCTCTCGCGACCTCTGATGATTTGAAACAAAATCTCTAATGTTTCTTTCAAACTCTTTTTTGGTCAATTTCTTCATCACACATAGGCTAAAAAGTACTACACAAGCTTTCTCTCGGATCTGTTGTTTCTGGTATTCATGTCTCCGACAACAAACCTTTTTGAGAATCGATCATTCCTTTGACCATCACCGAAAGATTAGAACAAACACGAAGATTTTCTTTGTTCAGTTCGATCTAAAAAATTAGCTTCATATCACTACTAGTGTTAGATCTCTCTCCATCATTTCCCCCAATATCTTTGATAAAATCTTCCTTTTAAGCACGAGATGAAGCTCAAGCTTGAGTAACGTATCTTAAAAAGCTTTAGATTGGATATTTTCTCGTACCCACTATCATTCGAAGTGGTTCAATCTCTTCTCGAGTTACACCTCCATTCGAGGATTGATACATATTGTTACAAATTTAGTAGAGAAATTCATTCCCTCAAATTTCTTCTGATTGGTGCATTACAAGGCATTAGATTGAACGTTGCTTTTGAGATTGCCAAGACAAATTATGTTGCTACCATACACGACATTATCTCTTCAGAGATGATATTTGAGGAGGGGTGGATCCATCGAATCGCCTAGTCAAATATCTTGTTGA
The DNA here is from genome assembly GCA_900406315.1 of Biscutella laevigata subsp. laevigata. Lineage (NCBI taxonomy): Eukaryota > Viridiplantae > Streptophyta > Magnoliopsida > Brassicales > Brassicaceae > Biscutella > Biscutella laevigata. Next base: position 6,175 of record OVAU01001739.1, read on the forward strand.
GACGGTTTTTTGAGGCGATGTAAATCTTTTATCGTTACAAATTGGATCTTAGAGCGTTGAAACTCAAAAATCTCCAACACTGGATTTAGCTTCGCACTGAATCCAAATCCATGGTGAAATATATTTGAATATTTGATATATTTTTGTAAGCTAAGTTTTCCTTATGCATTAGTAGTGAACTTACACACTTAGTCTTCTTGGAAAGGCGGACATTTAGACGATTGCCCATTATATTTTTAGCCAAGGACTCGTTTTCTGAGTTGAATTTCTCGATGTTAAAATATTTGAGCTCCTTCGATTATTTTTAGAACATATTTTTTGTATACCCAATATATTTAGTAAATATATCATTTTTAAGTAAATTTCAAGAATATAAAATTCTCGTTACGCGTAGCTAGCATGAAAACGGACTGCAGCATTTCTCCATCCTTAATTATCCTGAGCAATTGTGATTGGTTCTTCCAAGTACTTGGTTTTTTGTATAGTAGATAACTAACTTGTTAGGAAACACCATATCTCCAAGAATTGTCAATTCTTCTTTCCACCATTTTGCCAACCAATACACCATTCTTCATATAGGTACTTCTTCAAGTTAAGACAAGCGTGAATAGCTTTTAGGTTGTTGTCATGTGTACAACATAGAATCATGTCTTCATTGGCATAGATCTTAAGAACTTTTTAAAGGTTTATAGATCTAAAAACCCAAGAGGGATAAGGATTCCGATATATGTCGAGTAACAATCTATGAGAGGACCAATGTTCATCTATTCACTAGCCTGTTACGTTCATATAAGAAATATTTTCATATGAATTCCAAAAACTTAGGATGATTGAAACTTTGGACGGAATATGCTCCAGAGATGTCTTTACATCTACATGCATGCTTCTGAAGATCTAATGATATATAACTTTATAATTTTCAGTCGGACATAGTTGGGCAGTGGGTTGAAAATTTTGAAAGAGTTTCCCAACCATCTTTCGTATACAGTGGTGGGATGAGGTGATGATAAAGCGAGCCACTTGTGAACTAGCCAATTAAGATGATCATAATTAACTTTTGGTGCTTTCGTATGGGATGGTGACTGCTTTTCAACAAATGTTGACAATATCTTCTACCTTATCATAGCTTGGATGTCTATTATTGAGATTCTTTCAAGATTTAGCTATCGAATAACTGTCCACATAATTTGCATTTTCGAGATTTGTTGTCTGATGCAGTCTCGAAGATTAACACGACAATGATTTGATGATTTTCTCGATATTTTTTTAAGCTTTCTTTCTCATTGGTGCGAGGAAAGAAGAAAAAAAAATCAATTTTCTCTACACCTTCACTCCGACTAATTGCATAAGCACATTTCTTCGTCTTTGAGGCAAGAGAACTCAAATTCAAAGACATTAATGTCATCATAATCAATATTCCTAAACAAAATTAGAGACTTAAAGTTTTGCATTAACATCAAACCAAACACGTCCATGAAGATTTTTTTTCTTCTTTATTGTTACATATTGAAAAAAAAAGTAAATCCATCAATCCAATTGGACTTTAATTTTTGTATTCATCTGAGACCTACCGATCTCCTTGTTCTACCAAAGAACATATAAAAAATTTGGTTTCTTTCAATTTACTATATATTCTATAAAGAACTAGTGACCCGCCTATTTGGTCTATATTATTTGTATTTTGGTTTTCCTTCTTCTAAGATCCACCGATCTCTCCTCTCCACAAATTTAGATCATCACGGTTGTGAGTACGATCTCCTTCCTGGATTTTATTTTCAGTCCTTCCGACTTTGTACTTTAATGGTAAGAACACTTTATTGTCCCAACAGACGACGTCAAATTGTGGGTGCGTAATTTGACATATACCACTCACAATAAAAATAAAAAGGGGTCAAAGCTTCTTACTATATAAAATGTTAAGCCGAATCAAATATAGATATTCAAACTTCTTGAGAAGCCGATGTTCTTGAATGTGTAGAAAGTGAAATGTAAAAAATGACAGTACATTAACAAAGCAAATATTTTTTCTCTTTTTCTCTTTTTGTCTCTAATACCTCTCTTTTTACTTGTTTATCCTTCCTTTTATAATCTTCATTATTCATCTTTATTCTTTAACCATTAATCATGAACTTATTCATAACTTAATTCTAAGATTTGACCAAAGATACTAAATCTACAATTGAAAAATTGATTAATAGCAATATTTGACCAAATGCATTGACTCTAGAATTAAACCATGAAATAATAGCAATATTTGACCATTATGACTTAGTAAAATAATTATTTATGCACTTTTATTTCATTGAAAATATTCTAATAAAATGGGTTGAGATAAGCCTGACTTGTTGTGCTAGATCCGACACCAACAAGTTCGATATGTTTTGATGGAGAAGTTTCATGATTCTTCTCAGCTCATCAGCTTGTTATGTCGTTATTCTTAGGCGGTTTCTTTAGGCGAGTAGCTCGTAGATTGAGAGGGTTCATGGATAGGTGTCGTCGGTTTGATTCGAGTTCTGGCTAAGGTATGCCAAAATTGGTTAAGGTTTGAAGCGATGATTTTTTTCAAATCAATGTTGTTTTGCTTCAATTGCTTCTCTTATCAGGTATGTTTTTCTTCAACGTCCATATTGGTGTTTATTTCTTCTTTGGTTAGTCTTTGCACTCTCTATTAGATTTAGTTGTTTAGGATAATTTGGTTAAATTCTTCTGCTCTGTTTGGTTCTATAAGTTGGATGGGCATTTGAGTTTGACCTGCTTTTGGCTTTGGGTTTGTTTTCCGGATCTGGTATCTTGTTGTGGAGTTATCTTCTAGCAGTTTTATTTGCTTCTTGAGCTCTGAAATTTTGGTTACAAGGCGAAACAGTGTGTTTGATCTTGGTTTTTCTCTTGCGAGGAGGTGATCAGTCTTATGTTTGTAGATTGTTGAAATTGTTTCGCAAATGTCTGCGTGTGTCCGCGTGTAAAAATTGAAGATCTTCTTGGACGTTTCTTTTGCTAATTTCAAAACTAGTTTCCCTGAGTCATTTTCATATCAGGAGCCTTTTTTCTCTTGGAAGACTAAATTAGGATTGTTATTTTTTGTTCTCATTGTTCTTTTCCGCTGAAACAAATGCTTTTTGAGAGTAAGATGGACTTTACTTTAGGACTTGCTTTTCTAGTAGAGCCCTGATTTCTCAAATTTTCCATACATTGCTTTAGGTTGAAAATGGTTTTCAAGAGAGAATGTGGAGAAGTTTTGATTCAGTATTTCAGTTTTGCACTTGTTTTGTAGTTATTTCAACGATTATCTTTTTTGTAGACTTTGTTTAAGACTGCGTGTTTCTTATCAATTTCTTTTTATAGTCTTAATTTCTAGAAAAAGTTATATTCTGTTGGCTTTTATCCCGAGGATATCCATTGGCTTTTTTATTTTATCGACCAAAACTGCTATATTAATCAATTGGGGTTGTGACCCAGTTCGGTAATACATAATTAAAATAAGTATAGTTGTAGTTAAACTTTCTGACTTCCTCTAATCAATGCATCTGATGTGGTGTTCAGATCGAATGAAGTGTTGTATTACACTTCTCCATCTAAAAATGTTCCATAGTATATCCTCCTTCTTTTATTTTTTTTTGCAATTCTTTTAAAATCCAAAATCGAGTAAAAGTCTAAAAAACCATTAAAATTTATGATATTTATGGATCCAACCAGAGTTTAACGGGTCTTATCCGACAAAATCGAATCTTTTATATATAAATTTATTTTAGTACCAGTTACACTAGTATTATCAGTTACATTAGTAGTACCAGTTGCACTAGTAATACTACTTATACCACTTATTCTTGTAAAAAAATAAAGAACATTTTCTACAATTTTATTTTTAATTCTTTTCAATATTTTTCAACTTAAAATCTCCAAATTTGACATTAAATTTTTTTCGGTTTTTTCAATCTTTTTCAATATGATAACAGATTGTATACGAACAATAATGACTCGTATACGATTTTACGCATTCATGTTTTTCACAACACGCTTCAAGATCATAAACCATGAGCGTTTTTTCTATCGGAGTAAGCTCGAGCATCTCCGCCTCCACTACAACCACCAACATAACTCAGAATCAGAAGGACCAGTCGAACCTAGTGGAACCAACCCAGTGGAACCTGTCGAACCAGTAGAACCAATTATCATTTCACCCGCATTCTCCATTACCTCAAAATTATCTTTACCACTCGAAACGAATCCCTCATTTATTCTTGCTACCAGACATAATTCACCCCAAAATTCTTCTCTGAAACCTCCACGCTCAATACAACACCATTAGATCTACATGAATTAGTCAAATAACCCGTAAACATCGTCATCATCCCTGATGTATACCGGTTTGGCTCTTCCATTTATCATTGGAAGCTAACTGAGCTTCAACATTTGATACATCGGTCTTCCACAACCTTCTTCCATATTGAATCAATCACCTCACAGTGTGTGATTGCTTCTTCTGATTTTCTTAGCACTAGTATACTTAACTCCTCTTCTATTCCAACCCATTCGAATTCCTTTCCAATCTTTGAATATTCTCCCTTATATCAAAGTATATGACCATCCTGCCCATTTCCCTGAAATATGAGACAAATGTACATTAATATACATTTTTTTGTTCTCTAGAATACCAGTTGAACCAGTAGTACCAGACCAATAATAGCAGCCGTACTACTAGTACCAGTCAAACCAGTTTTCCATTTGAACTACGAGTACCATTAGGACTACTATAATACCAGTAAGATTACTATAACCAAGTTCATCGCTCTATCTATTTGTAGTTAAACTAGCAGGACCAGTAATATCACGTTCATTATCTTCTCATATCTCATGCTTTATCTCGAATCTTCTAACAAAAAATCATAGAATAACAATGTAATATACTAACAAACAATGTGCTAAGAGATCACAACTCAATGAACAATAAACTAACCAAAATTACAAATAAACTAATGTAAATTATAAATAATCATAATAAGGAGTATAAATATATAAATGTGCACCTCTTTTACAAGTAGAACTATATTGTTGAAGGAAATTCAATCTTATGGAAGAATTTATTTGAGCTTGACGTTACTGGATTTATTAGACAAGTATTGGTTCTACTGGATTTATTGGACAAGTAATAATGGTTTTACTGAATTTTTTGGACAAGTAATATTGGTGTCACCAGATTTATTGAACAAGTAATATTGGTTTTCTACTAGATTTATTAGACAAGTTAATTGGTTCTACTGGGTTTATAGACGTAACTCAAATCAGTTATTTGGTTAGTATTATTGGTCCCACTGAATTTATTAGACAAATAATATTAGTTCTACTTGATTTATTAGGAAAGTAATATTGGTCCTACTGGATTTATTGGACAAGTAATATTGATCCTACTGGATTTATTGGACATGTAATATTGGTTCTACTGGATTTATTAGACAAGTAATATTGGTTCTACTAGATTTTTTGGTACTATCAGTTCTATTCTACATCAAGTAGGACTAGTCGAACCTATAATTTAGTATAACCAATTTTCACATAGTAGAACAATCGGGATTTTACGTTAAATCTAGTAGGATCAACATGATAATTCTATTTTCTAGTAGAACCATACATTTTTTGGGCTTAAATGATATAATCAATTGACTCATAGAAAAAAATCCATAAGAAAACAACTTTCATTGAAACCTAACCATAACCATGAACATTCAAGGATGAGTTTCATGATATATCATGACAATGTTTAAGTTAACAACATTAATTGACCTAAATTTTTATAAAACTTTTTTTTTGATCTTTCAACTAATACATAATGATTGTATTACTTAGAAATACGTAAACAACATTGTATTGCTTACAAAAAAAATATTCGGTGACATTTATGTCCCCATAAGTAATTTTCAGTAGGACCAATACAACTTAATAGAACCAGACTAGTGGAACTTATCGAACTAGTAGAACCAAAACATTGCTCCACTTAACTCTCGGTCGATTTTTGTATCACAAATAACTCTCAGTATGACCAATACAACCTAAAAGAACCAGATTAGTTGAACCTATTGTACCAAAAGAACTTAGTGGAACCAAATTAGTAGAACCAGTAGAACCAAAATAAAATTCATACATATAGTAAACAAGACATTTAAGTTCCACACATACAAACACCTAAAAACATTAAAGATACATATAAATCAAGCAGCATCCTCCTAAACCTCATCTTGTGCACGTCCATTCACAAACCAGACATACATGTCGCGCGGTATATTGTTCGAACCAGTCCTTGCTCCGTGTTCTCCTACAGACGTGAACCTTGTTTCTCTGGTCCTTCCTATATTAAGGACTTTGTCCGGAGGTAGAACACACCGATCTCGATCATTTTGTGAGATGTCCCACTCAGACTTGTGGGGTACAAGATAGATTGTCCTAACATAAGCCAATGCCCAAAGCTCCATGTGATAATATTTTGAACAAAGATCGGACAATGAAACGAACTCATCTCATAGAATTAATTGCATGCTCACACGGATATTGATCTATATTAAAATGCTTGCACGTGCATGTTTTATGTTTACTTTCAAACTTTTGACATAATTTCATATCAATGTCATCCTACTCATATCTCACGCTTTATACTCATATCTCATGATTTATCTCGGCTCATCTAACAAAAATCATGGAATACCAATGTAATATACTAACAAACAAAGTTCTAAGAGATCACAACTTAATGAAAATTAAACTAACCAAAATTACAAATAAACTAATCTAAATCATAAATAATCATAACAGTGAGTATAATACTTCCTCTGTTCCTCAATATTTGATGTTTAAAAGTTTTTCACGTTGATTAATAAAACACAAAAACATCATTTAGTTTATCTCTTTATCATAAAAACACCATTAAATTCACCTATTTTAACCAATCAAAAATCATACCGCATAATATTAATAGTTTTTACCTTTAAAGTTTTGCACTGAAAATCGAAAACATCATTTAAATTGAAACAAAACTAAAATGGTTAAACCTCTTATATTGAGGAACGGAGGGAGTATATACATTGTGCACATATTTTACAAGATTAATAAATTTTCACTTGTTTTATCCGATGATACCAGAAGAAAGAAGAAGAAGAAGAAGATGAACAAGAAGAAAAGGAAGAAGAAGAAGGACAAGAATATCAAAAAAGAAGAAAATAAATGATGTGATACAGTGTAGTTGGGGGAGGAAGTGAGGAGAGAGAAATGATTTTGTTAGTTTAATTTATTATTTTTAGTCATTTTTGTTTCTTTTTAAAATTAAATAAGAGGAAGAAAGGGTAAAAAAGAGTAAATATATTAATGCAGTGTAGTATAGAATAATGAATGTATTTGAGATGTAAGGAATGTAGTTGAGAACATTTTCTCTTCATCTCTATAGTATTATTTCAGAGTCACTTTAAAGAATATAATCTTTAAATCAATAAAATATTACATGATATGTCATAGGAACAAATAACAAATTAAAATTTTCATTAAGGGTAAAACTGGAAATACGTGTAATTTTCATTAAGGGTAAAATTGGAAATATATGTAATCAAAAAATTAGGTTATAATAATTTAAATATTGAGATTTAAATGATAAAAAATATAGTTATATATTTAATTTCGTTTTTAAATATCTTACTTAGAAAAATATTAAAACTAATTTTAAAACTAATTTTATTTAGAAACGAAATTAAAATAATTATAAAAATCAAATATGTTAATATTGATTTATCCTTTACAACGGGATCCTAATTTCTCTCTCTTTTTAAATTTCACAATATTCAA
>OVAU01001740.1:0-13991 GCA_900406315.1 Biscutella laevigata subsp. laevigata
GAACGCTCTGTTGTTTCAAGGGATTTCAAAAGCCCTTGTTTATATTTTTTTTTTTATAAATAGATGGCGTGACCTACATGAAGAGGCAGCCAAGTATTATTTTGAAAAGAGAAAATCTTTGAACGTTATGTTCTTTCTGAGATCGAAGCATCTCGCCTAACTTGGTTCATTGATCTAAGTTCGTTCCTCTTACAATCCAGAGTTGATTACAAGAGTTACTTCTATCCATCAGAACTGAATTTCATATCTTTTCTGAGTTGTTCATCTCCATCTCTATCTCTTCCACTGTTCACGTCACTATTCATGACTTGTCCCCGCCGGATTACTGTTCACCACCGGAATTACTGTTCACCGTCGGATTACTGTTCATCAAAGTTACTGTTCATCGTCACTATTCACAGATCGGTTTGCCTTTGCTTCAGAATCCATTCCTAGGATCGTATCATAAGGCCATATAGATTCAACCTAATCCAAGTACTTCTCAGTGATCCATTCTTGGAACTGTTTCAGTTTGATGCGGAAGAGCTCTTTGTAGTCTTTGTTCTTGATGGCCACCAATGGTCGAAACACTAGAGCTTTCACGTCGTCTCTGAGCTTTCCATGAGTCATGTAATTGTATGCTACAGAGTAATAAGCAGGTAGCTCTCTTATCATTTTGATGGTTTGGTTGAAGCTGAAGACGTAAAGGGCACATAGTCCTTGGAACACTTTGATATAAAGGGCAATGATCAAGGGACCAACAATCCACAAAGGGGATAACTCCTTTGTAACTTCAGCTCCATATATCACTTTAACAGCTAGGAAAGCTGGAACACTGCAATGGTCAAGGAAAGCTACTCAATACACTTATAACGAACTTGGAAAAGAAAAAGGTTGTGACACTCATGAATCTTCCTTGGGACAGTTTTTTTGTCAAAAGAAAGAAATGCTTTGATGCTCATACTTACAATAACAGCAAAGGGATCTTGATAGCTGCAGAGAGACTATTCTCTTACTCTCGCTAAGCGATTTCCACGACTCAGTTTTAAAACTCACCTTAGAACTCTTCTTGACGTGATCATGCATTGACTTACGCATATCCCGACAGAGAATCCTTATGACCAACATATCTAAGAACTTCAAGTTTTGGAGTGAACCTATTTATCTCTGATACCCAACCATCCATTACACTTAAGGGACATATCACCACTGCCAAATCAAGCAGAAAATGACATCAGACTTTGTATACTGAACCAGAGAAAATAGGCAATGTGACAAGCAGATCTCATAGACTCACGAAATGGCCCTCGCAAGCCTTGATGAAACTTCAAATAACTCAGGAAAGAAATTGCTTGAAGAGTTTTTCCCAATCCCATCTGTCCAATCCTTCGATTAGACTAAACAAAAAAACAATCAAAGAGAACAATACAGCATTTCAAAAGCAATGTGCGGTACCTCGTCTCCTGCAATTAAAATCAAAGATACATAAAATCAGAATAAGACATAAAACAATCGAAGAAGTTCGGTTACATTGAATTCCGATACAGTAAGAATAATATGAAATGGATTCGAAGACCAACCAAGAACGACATTTACGCCGAGTAGATATTTCCGTATAAGCCATGAGACACCTTCGACTTGGTGAGGCTTTAGAGTCGTTGTGCCCCCAAATTATCTACAATCCAGAGGTGTATGGCTCGGTTGCGCCTCCTTCTCGAGTATAATTTTCGCTGCCGCTTCAAGTCGTCTTTCGTACTCTCATGCCCAAATACCACGAAGAATCACACAGCCAAAGGATAAAACTAAAGTCAAGAGAGAGGGCACACACACTGCACGAGTTCTTGATCTCCTTTGAGAGAGAAAGAGATAGGTTAGGTTAAAATTGAACCACAATCGATTTTGGTTCACCAAAACTGAAGCAGAATCGATTCTGACTCGTATAAATGGTTTTGTTTAAGTGATTATAAATTAATCACGAAAATTCAAAAAAAAATGAGTGAATTAACACAAAAAATAAAAGTTAATCTCATGAACATAAAAGACAAAGAGCCATCTCCTAATTTACCCCTCATTTGTCATTTCTCAAATCTCTTATGTCCAAGTTAATCTCTTATGCCCCTTTTTAATTATTTTATTTTTGAAGGGTTCAGCAAACCCTTCGCTTGGGTTTTAATCAATCGCTGAACCCTTCGATTGGGTTTTAATCAAAAATAAAATAATTAAAAAGAGGCATAAGAGAATAACTTGGACATAAGAGATTTGCTGAACTTATACCCCTTTTTAAAAAGGGGCATAAGTTAGTCTCTTATGCCCCTTTTTAATCGAAGGGTTCGCTGAACTCTTATGTCCAAGTTAGTCTCTTATGCCCCTTTTTAATTATTTTATTTTTGAAGGGTTCAGCGAACCCTTCGCTTGGGTTTTAATCAATCGCTGAACCCTTCGATTGAGTTTTAATCAAAAATAAAATAATTAAAAAGAGGCATAAGAGACTAACTTAGACATAAGAGATTTGCTGAACTTATGCCCCTTTTTAAAAAGGGCATAAGTTAGTCTCTTATGCCCCTTTTTAATCGAAGGGTTCGCTGAACTCTTATGTCCAAGTTAGTCTCTTATGCCCCTTTTTAATTATTTTATTTTTGAAGGGTTCAGCGAACCCTTCGCTTGGGTTTTAATCAATCGCTGAACCCTTCGATTGGGTTTTAATCAAAAATAAAATAATTAAAAAGAGGCATAAGAGACTAACTTAGACATAAGAGATTTGCTGAACTTATACCCCTTTTTAAAAAGGGGCATAAGTTAGTCTCTTATGCCCCTTTTTAATCGAAGGGTTCGCTGAACTCTTATGTCCAAGTTAGTCTCTTATGCCTCTTTTTAATTATTTTATTTTTGAAGGGTTCAGCGAACCCTTCGCTTGGGTTTTAATCAATCGCTGAACCCTTCGATTGGGTTTTAATCAAAAATAAAATAATTAAAAAGAGGCATAAGAGACTAACTTAGACATAAGAGATTTGCTGAACTTATGCCCCTTTTTAAAAAGGGCATAAGTTAGTCTCTTATGCCCCTTTTTAATCGAAGGGTTCGCTGAACTCTTATGTCCAAGTTAGTCTCTTATGCCCCTGTTTGCCAATCGAAAACTTCAGCGATCATTGATAACAAGGCTGCTGTTTGTACTTATATGTTTCAAATTTTTAGACCGACACAATTGACTCAATGTGAAGTTAATGAGACATCTTGCGACTTGTCTTTTTTATCTCGTCTTAAAAATCTAGCAGAGTAGCAACACATAAACTTCATATATCAAATCTTTATCTTTTATGTATTAACGCATCATGAAAATTCAGTTGCATTATTTGAAGTCAAAACTGTAACATTTTTGTTCAAACTGTATACAAATTATATAAAAGAAAAGAACTTAATACACCGATGTTTTTCCCGCCCGGCAAAAACTCTTGGAACTACTAAGAAACTCTGTTTTTTAATTCGTTACCTGAAGAAAGGAAACTGATCTCTTTTGTCTTGGAGATTTTTTCTCATATATCGAGAAGAAGCCTCTGAGGATCTTCAACAACATCCTTAATACGACGCAAGAAATACACAGCCTCTCTTCCATCAATCAGCCTATGATCATATGTCAGTGCGATATACATCATTGGCCTCGGTACTACGTTACCTCCCACAACCATTGGACGTTGCACTATCGAATGCATTCCAAGAATTGCAGACTATACAAATATACACAATTATTTTGAATCGCAATTAGCATAGGAAGAAGTACCACGTTCCTTCGTTTGACTTTTTAGTATGGAGAGAGATTATAACCGAACCTGAGGAGGATTAATGATAGGAGTGCTTATGAGACTCCCATAGACACCACCATTTGATACTGTGAATGATCCTCCTGCCATCTCGTCGATTGATATGGTTCCTTCATTAGCCTTCTTTGCAAGACCATTTATCGTTTTCTCTATCTCAGCAAAGTTCATTTTGTCAGCATCTCTTATGACTGGAACCACAAGACCCTAGGAAACAGTAGACAAAGAAGAGGAGTCAACCAACACTACCAACTAAACCCACGGTGATATTATAACTCAGTGTATGGATCCCTCTATCAAAAGAATTTTCGGAAACAAACCTTAGAGGTACCAACAGCTATACTGATATCGACATAGTCTCTGTAAATGATATCGTCTCCATCGATAACTGCATTTACTACTGGTTGGTGCTGGAGGGCACTAACAGCAGCCTGAAGCAACAGTTCAAGATGACTACTTTATTGATTGAGTTCTGCTATGTTAATTAGTACACGAAACTTTTAAGTTTTTCAAGCGTACTTTAATGAAACCAGACATAAGCCCCAACTTCACCCCATGCTTCTCGAGAAAAGCATCCTTGTATTGAGATCGGAGCTTCATCAGATTAGTCCTACAAAGGAAATGTTGTTGGTGGAGTTGGGTAATAATTAGTTCGTTCTGAGAATTGCAAAATGATAAGGGACATATCAACATGGGTTTTTTAGCTGTAACTCACATATCAACTTCATTGAAAGTTGTCAGCAAAGCAAAAGTGTTTTGAGAGTCTTTCAACCTAGTGGCTACACGCTTGCGAAGTCTTGTCATAGGAACCTGCAATGTTGTTAGATGGCATATCATCAAATCAAGTGAACTTAAAAGCTTCTCGTTCATAGGGAAAACAAACAGAACATTATATAAGTAAAGACTAAATGATACAGTTTGCATACCCTTCTTTCCCTATCCTTAGGAGGAAGCTGAGGTTCTTTAGCTGACTGTTTAGGAGGTGGTGGCGGTGATGGTGCCTTGGGTTTCTCTGCAACTTTAGTACTTTCAACTTTGGGCTTCTCAGAAGGAGGAGAGGGCTTGGGAGCCTCAGGTTTCTCTGTTATCTTTTCTGAGGGTGCAACATGAGACACAGCATCAGCAGACGTTGAAATGATAGCTACCTTGTTTCCAGGTTCTACAGTATCTCCTTCCTTGACGAGAAACTGCATAAAGGAATAATTAATTAGGTCTACGAACACAGGAGAACCACCACGAGAGATATAAACGACACAACTATATTACCTCTTGGATCACTCCACTTGCTGGGCTAGCAATATCTATTGTCACCTAAAGCACAGAGAGAGTTCAAACAATAGTATTAGGATAGCTACACCATAGATCTGCTAAGCATATCTTGCCAAAAAAGAGTAGACAAGAAGACTAAAAATCAAGTAAATGTTTAATACCTTGTCAGTTTCAATTTGTGCAATAGGCTCATCAGCCTCTACTCTATCACCAGGTTCTGCAAATAGCCAAGTGCAACATTTGAAGCACAAACAAGAAACATATTAGATACATACGTGCACTCGAAAGAAACGGACAAGAAGAAAATGCAACGAAGCATACTCTTCAGAAAGTTGGCAAGGGTTCCATCCGTGATTGATTCACCCATGTGAGGCACAACAGCTTGCACAACATCCCCTTCAATAACATATACAAGTAAGTGTGACTCAAAAGCCTAGAAATACAATTTGCAGTAACAGTAGAGAGAAAACTCAATTAAGCGAAGAGTTTCAGAAGAATCTGAATGAGAGAGAAATGAAAGGAATATTCTGTACTTAATAAGGGTCACTTAGCTAAGACACTGTGGGTTCGAGGACATGAAAACAAGCATATTAACTATAAGTAAAGGAATATTTTCAGCTAGAGCAAATATACCACTATCAGATGAAAAAGGCCTGACCCATCTTTGCAGGGCTGTGCCTTGGCAACCGCTCAAAACAGTCCTAAATACATGAAAATAGTTTCTTCAACGAAAAATGTGGTGAGTCTAATAGTATAAAGATGCAAAAGTGAGTTTCCAAACCTCAAACAGACTGAACACCCTGCAAAGGAGCCAAATAAAAGAACAATTGTCAAGTAAAAGAGACTAGCAAAATGAAAGAGAGGAAACATCGCAAAAACAAAGGTAATAATAAATACCTGGACAAGAAGGGTGGTGGAAGCTACAAGAATGGCTTCCACGAGGTACCAGCGTCTGTAGTACAATTAAAATGACGCTTAAATAGCTAGTTCATGAAAGAAACAAAGAGGATCACAAATTTACAATTGATTAAAAACATTCTAAGAGGACGGGTTCGTGATAACAGATGAATCAGTCCCGGTTTCAAAAACACAATCTGGAAATAAATCACAGGTTGAATCATAAGAAAACGTACTTGTGTTGCTGAAAGAGAATGAAATTTTTTAGAAGACGCTACGACACGAGAAGATTGCAGTGGTTTTCCCAATACCTGAAAAGAGATTAAGTAAAACTATCACATTTGGAAAAAAATCTAATCAAAACAACAACGAATCTACAACAAAAAAGACTAACCGAAGCAGAAGAGCCTCTACTGGAAGCTCTTCTTAGAACAGCACGCAACATCATCGCACCGAATCTCTGTATCGTTTTCGTAAACCAATAATAGATGTCGGTGAGATTCAACAATCGTGATCGTAACGCACGATCAAGTAAAATAACATCCGGAAAATGGAAAAAAAAAAAGAAGAAAAAAAATTCAGAAACCCAAATCCTGATATACAATAAAAGCTCAGATTCGGTTGACGAAAAAAGCTCAGATTCGTAGTTTTCTGTATACATAAGAAGGAAAAATGAGAAATAGAGGAATTGAAATCAAACCGAAGAGGAAAGCTGGAGAGAAGCTCGTAGCGCCGATTGAGAAAGCTAGGGTTTGCAGAATTGAAGGAAAGAGAGAGAGAGAAGACCGGGAAAAGTCTATTGTGAGAGCTTTGAGCAAAATTCACAAGAATATGGCAACTTCAGAGGAGTGTACACGTGTCCATTTTCCCTTTTTCTTATAAACGAATATATAATTACTCTGGATTAAGTCACGTGAAACACATAACGAACCTTTACAACGACGTTAGTAACAGTAATCTAAACGTATTATTGCTTATTGGAAAACGCAGCCGTTTCAGAACTGCAACAGACTCTTTCACAGAGATCCGACTAAAAAAATCTTTGACATCTTTATTCATTTCCATTTCATCAAATTTTATTCCCCCTGATAAGTTAAATGATATAAAATTTACATTTACCAACCAATTAAAAACCTAAAAACCCCAGAATTATGATTAAAAAATCAAATAAATAAGAAGGAATTCAGACAAGAGATTTCTTTGCAAACAGAGACGACTTGCCATCAAAAAGACTAGAGAACGATTGGCGAGGGCGAGGGCTAGGTTCAGTACTTTTCTGTTCAGTTTCTGATGGAACTTTTGTCTGGTTTCCTTCTTTATTACCACGAAATATGAAACTGAGCTGCTTAAACCCGCGTTTCGTTTCGCTCCCCTTTGATGGCGACTCCGTTTGTTTCATTGATCTCAATACTTTTTCTGGACGTAACAGCATTGTTTCCACGGTCCTGTACACCTATTAAGACCAAAAAATATCATACAATAACCTTAGTTTCTCCTTTTTGATTCTACAAAATCATAATGCATTTAGAATGTCTTATTAGTTATCACAATGTTCATTTCATATCCACGAGCGCTCTAACTGCATCACAGTTTTGAATCTGTGCACAGCTTACAGTAGGTACCTGGCAGAGATCACCAAGCTTATCGCTCCATCCACCTCCTTGACAAGTCGCGAGTACATAATCTTTGCATTCGAAGAAAAGCTTCGACAAGTCATCGTCTGTGGCTATTAGTGGCTCCACCATCACAAATCCCAATCCAAGCTGAAAATTTTAGAATCAATCCAATCGTCAGAATGCTGTTTACAGCCGAAGTCTTAGTTTATACAATCATCGACATCAACTATACACAGCGCAGGTGAGAGAATTTGAGACTGTTATTTTCATTTTCCTGGAGTTCAGAGAACCTACTTTTAGGAAAATGACATGACATGAATTTCTGGATTCGAGGGTGCTTACGAATTGCAGTTTGTAATGCCTATAATTCAGTGTGAGGAAATACGCATAGTAACTAAAGAGTCTCCTTCTCACAATGACTGCGACATGACCTTACAGATGGAGAGCTTAAAAGAAAGGAAATATGCAATTTGAAAGGTAAAACTTACTAGCGAAACAAATAGCTGCTCAAAAAGTTCAGCAGCTGGAATGTCTTCCAAATAATTCAAGATTCCTTCCCTGTTATAAGTTTAATGAGCAGTGGACAAGATCTCCATGAGTGAACAAATACAGATTCATTATGCTTAATATGCCATGCTCTCGAAATTTACACAGCCATGTGCTACTGAAACTTACACAGCCATATCTTCATCAAATAGAGGTGCTTGTTTAACGGCAGGCAGTGGTTTAGATGTTTCCCACAGCTCACGCCATAGATTACCTGATAATACATATATTTCAGGAAGACGGTTGGGAACACGACTTGAAAGATTCCAGTTATGGTTTTAACCAGAGAGAAATTGGGGCACAGATAAATTATGAGAGAAAGACAAACATGAGAAAATGTCGCACCTTCTTTCTGCATCCGGGTACTTAATTGACCTCGTCGGGGTGAAGAGTCGTCTCCAGAAGAGATATCATTTTCAATCCAGTCTGGGGGAGAGTGCCATCTCACAAAATCTTCCAAAATACAGCCAGGATTTGCTGCCTAATACATGTACAGATCTAATTAATTTCGTATCAGCTACAATGTTTTTTTCTTATATGACTGCTTGCATTCCAAACATCAATACGATTAATTCCTTTTTAATAATCACCTTGAAAGCCTGCATGTCAGACAAGAGTTGAGAACATCCAGCCCCCATGCTGAAACATAAGAAAGATATCTATTATTAACATGCCTATTACTTTTCATCTAACACACCTGGTCTTTCAATCATCAACTCATAATAGAATAGCAGATAGATTAACTTTCACAACCAATAGGAAAATTATTGCTATGGCATATAAATTGTGCATCAAACTACAACAAATAAATGATCGCACTCACCTCCCTGTCCGAAGTACTAATTCCTCTGTTTCTCTAATAAGATCTTCCGTTAAGAGCGAACCTTCCTACAAGAATATAAACACTAGGACTTAAGAGATAGAGAAGGTAGGTACAGTTTTTACCACCTCTGACGGAAATTACGAACCTGTGATATTGGGGCATAAATAGGTTCACCAGTTTCCAACATTGTTAAGTTCTCAACTTGGTGATGAATGCCTAGGCGGAGTAAAAGTTCCCCGGTGTTACTTTTAGCATACAAAAGAGAAACCGGAGAACCCATTGCTCCTGGAACGTCTAACTCTCCATTGGATGAACCTGCATGCCTCATTATCGCATCTAATGCTTCAGAAGCAGCCAAACAGCGTGCTTTCCTGGCAAGACAGCAGTTTATAACCTGTAACCATTGGTGCAGTAGGCAACTTTTCAGATCTGGATTATCGTCCAGAGGTATCCCTGGTATGTGTTTCCCTTCATTCCAAAATCTTCTCAACTGTACATGCAGATTATTTGAGAGAAATTACAAATAGAGCTACAATGCGTCACAGTGGCTACTGAAAGGAACATTCACTAACAGAGAGAACTATCCGCAAATCTTAATTCATAAGTGAATCACTCTAGAAAAATAAAGGACATTTTAAATCCAAACTTGCAACACAATAACTTACTTCATCAACAACCCTGCACCAGAACAATGCCATTCTCCTTGGTGTCGTAAGACTTCCAATTACTTCAGCTAATTTAACAACAAAGCTACAAGGGGGAGCAGCATGAAGATCTTGTGCGAAAGATTCTCTGTTGGAAGGAGACTCCAAATCAGAGACAATCATTCTGCTGAGGAAGTTACTATCTGTAAATAATTTGCCAAAATTACAAACAGTGGGAAAATAATAGCGGGAACATATTTTGATGAAGAATATTTTCCCCTTCTAAAGGAAAACCTACCAAAATTAAACAAGGCATTTATTAGAGAAACAAGTTTTTCCTCATCTCCTGAATCAAAACCAAGCTCATCCTCGTCCTCACCAAGAACCAGCGATTTCACTGCAGACAGGACCAAAGCCCCCTTCTCCTTCACTGGGGATGAACTTCCAGACGGCGCAACGAAGTCTTTCACAGTCTTAGCCCTTTTTCCCTCTCTGAAAAAACAATCATTTGGAAATAATGAGAAAATAGTGCGGAACATTGCAAAGTGCTTTAGTCAGAGTACGTAAACTGGTGAACAAATATACTTCGGCATCATAGATTATTACAAACTCAAACCTCAGTGAGTATACCAGAATCTTTTGAAAAACTGTTGCACCAGAAAAGCAATGAAAATAGAAAGAGGGAAAGATAAGTTTATGCATCAAGACTCACTTGATTGCTGCAGCTAACCGCTTCACAATGGTAGCCGGAGGAATGCTGCTCACATCAACGGCATTTAGAGATTCTAGCATGCAGCTGAGATCAGATGCCTAGGAATAGGAGTTAAAAATATATATTATCATTTAACACAGAGAATCAAACATAATCGTGAGTCTTGACTACAGACAAACAACATTGAGAATGCTCGTAACAACAGAAGTGGTCTGGAAAAGCTGGATCATTGCTACCTTAGCTTCTTGTTCTAGCTGTACTTTAAGAATGATTAAATTGTTGTCATAGAAAGGGATAGCCATGCTTGAATCCTCAACCTTCTCTTGATCTTCGACGTCTTTCCTCCCAATTCTTAAGTTTTTCAGTTTATTTTCCCACTCTTGCTTTTTTCTAATATGTGTAGTTCACCATTCTTGAGGCTTCACTTCACTTTCCTCCTGTTCCCAAAAGTTGAAATTAGCAGAAAGTAAAACATGCACGTACCATTCTACTTCATCATGAAATTCCAAAGCGCTAAGAAATGCGAAACAAATCAATACTTCTCCATATGGTTCAAGTAAACTGCTTTTTCTTCACATCATCCACAAAGACACATATCTATGTTGATGAGCAGTTTTTCTTACAGGTGTAAGCAAGAAAGTGATTAGCTTACTCTTTATCGATCCCAAAATTCAAATACCTAAAATTGTATAATCTTCACTGGTGTGAGCAATGTATGAAACTACCTTAGGGTCATTGTCATTCCTGGCCGATTTCTTCTCCGACTCTTGAACGATTCAAAACAAAAGTAAATCAAATAAACATCACCACAAAAAGACACCACAAGAAATACCGAAATAGAACTGAATTTGACTGAGAAAGAGAAAAGAGATAGAATTGCATTTGACACGAGAGAGAACCCAAAATAGAATTGAATTTCAGTTCAAACGAAAAGAAGGAATTTAATAGGAGAAAAGAGGATAAAAATCAGAGGTCGAGCGATAAGCGTCTATACATCAGTCAAATTTTAGTAAATGGGAAATTAAAAGAAAAAAAATAATTGAAATTGAAGCGGAAGCTACGGGGAGAGAAGGAGTCTGAGAGAAATTACCTCGATCGGATTTGAGATCAGTGAAGACCCGCTCCGCTTTAGCCGCGGCGGAATTGAAGGTAGTTCTAGCTTTGGATACGAAGGACGTTGGCGGCGCCGCCATAATCGTTCGTGCGCAACTGTTAAGAAGTTGATTTTGTCAACGAAACGACATTTTGAACGTTCGAGGAAAAAGACAAGACGAAGAAGAAGACGAGGAAGAAGACGAGAGATTTTTTTTTCTTTCATCTGATATTATTAAACCGAAGGTACGATACAAAGAACATAATACAAAGAACAGAAAACAAAGATCAGAAGTCGACGGATAACGTAATATCTTCGGGGCCAAGAGCGAAACCAGATCCGAGAAAAACTAAAAAGCAAACCAGATACAAAAACCAACCTTATTAGATAAAATTAGGCAACTGACTAACATGAACCTCAAACATATCAGTTCTAAAGGATTAGTTCTTGGTAAAACACCGATGCAAGATCTTAATCTTCAGACACACAACCTGTCAATGAACTGAAGAAGGCAAAAGCACCATTTACTCAACTCTTTCAGACTAAAATCACCAGATCAAGCTTATAGCGAGAACAGACTTAACAACCTTCAAAACAAAATCCAGATTTGATCCAAATTGAATGGACAAAGTTTAATCTGGATTTTGAAAAAGAGGTAGGTTGATGGAAGACATCAGATCGGAGCCACTAAAGAAACCCGGAATCAATCCGCTTGAATTCTAGCAATCCATGAACGATCGCCAACCCGCTTCAGTCTTACCACCGTAGATCAGAAGAACAACAAAGATAAGAGAGGAGAAGAGAAAGAAGCCGGTACCTACAACCAATTAGAGGAAGGAAGAAGAAAACTAAGAAAACAGTAATTCGACGACGTCGACGTCGACGCCGCCGAAGAAAACGATTGTTGCGCCTTGTTCTCTCTAGGATTTTTTTTTTATTGTCCTCCTGTGTGAAAAATAAGGAGAAAAGAGATTCCAAGGAAAATTGTCAATATTCGAATATTTTTGTTTGGTTAGATTTTAGTACAAAAAGAAAATGAAAATTTCATAACAATATTTTGAGAAAAAAAAAAAAGAAGAAGAAAATAAGGAGATAGGATAATGTTATTGGAATATGGAGAAATTGACCAATCAAGATAGTTACCTAGGAAGGTAAGTTTCATTTTTGATAATCTTATCTTTTACTATAGAACTTTGTTTCCTTTTCTTCTACAATTTTGAAATCGAAAATGCTACGTAAACATTTTCGTTTTTTAGTCTTAAAGGCAAATGATTTATATCTGTAGTTTAGCATTGTTCCTAGAGCGAAAAAAAAGAGTTATATTCTGTAATTTTAGTTAGTATTTTTTGTCAAAATGCATAAATCTTTTGCTGGTGAAATGTATCAGACTTTATTTTTGTAATAATCCAACAATTTGGGTCAAATAGCTATTATGACATGTTACTAGTAAGAACAATGTTTTCTTTAAAAATTGGGGTATGGTTTATTTTTTAAATTGAAATAGAAAAATAACATAGTAAGAGATGTCGAATAAATTAAAAAAATAAAACATAATAGTGGTAAGTAAAAACGAAATTAAAAATGAGTTCATTATCCAAAATATCTTTATTTTTGTTCAGATTATGGTATATGCAACAAACGATCCCTTCTCAACAATCAGTCTCTCATGTGCATTACTATTTTTGTTCTCTGCATTATACTATAATAATTTATTAGTATTGTCATATACTAGTTGTTGCAATATCTGAATTCTCTTCATAAATAAGTCGGAAAATTTGTCTTTTTTTTTTTTTTTTATAACTCTGGTGTCTGGGCAGTCACAGTTCCAACTATCCCCCGAAGGGGTCCAGCGCCCCAACGGAAGGGATGTTAAATCCGTTGTGGCCAAGACTCGAACCCGGATGGCGGGCAGTACAGCTGTACCTCCTTTACCACCAAGCTACGAGCGCTTGGTTAATTTGTCTTTTCTTTGCAGTATATACATACATCTGTCTCATTACTCTCGTAAAAGAAAACTTAAAATCTTATTGGAACATGCATGTTTAATGACATCTAGTTATGCGATTACATTCAATTGTTTAAGTCATATTAATTAAGGAAATCTCAAGTCTAGTGTACATGTCCGATTATACAATTACGTCTATTAATATGTTTGATTATCATAATCAGTACTGAGCTATAAGTGTTCTGAATTACTAGTATTAAAATCAGTGAATATGCAATTTTATTCAATACTTCATTGGTTTGTAAGTAAAGTTATCTGACTATAATCATTCTGAAATCTCACACACTACAAATTTTCATTTATAAGAATAAAACAAATATTACGACGGAGACTAAAAATGAAAACAAAAAGTACCCAATAAAATTGATCGTTAGGTTATTCTTCTTGAAGCCTTTGTAGATATGTAGCCTCTGATCAGGTTTCTCTATGAAGATAAAGACCAAAAGAACAAGTGTGGAGGGTTCACTTGTAGATCAAAAGCATATTCAAAGTGTTTTTTTTTTTTAGGACCATAAGGAGTATTAGTTTTAGTCTAGGTCAATTAATGAAAAGAATTTCATGTCGATTAAAGCTCACTGGTTTTCCTTTTTGTTGT